>QUSF01000012.1:8612016-8725204 GCA_003676055.1 Chloebia gouldiae
TGTGCACTGGGCTCTGGGCACTGAGCACTGGGCACTGGGCTCTGGGCTCTGGGCTGTGGGCACTGAGCACTGAGCACTGAGCACTGGGCACTGGGCTGTGTGCACTGGGCTGTGGGCACTGGGCTCTGGGCACTGAGCACTGGGCACTGAGCACTGGGCACTGAGCACTGGGCACTGGGCTGTGGGCTCTGGGCACGGCCCCAGTGCGCACGGGCAGGTCGCGCGCTGCCGCCGTCGTGAGGGGCCCCCTGGGCGCCCTTCCCAGAGCGTGTGGGGCCTCTGGGATGTCGGGATATCGCGATGTTGGGGCGCTGGGATGTCGTGATATGGGGCTTTTAGGGTGTTGGGATGTCGGTGGGGCTTTCCTCCGAATCCCCGCAGCTCCTTCGCACACCGGCGGAGCCTCGGCGGCGGCGCTGACGCGGACGGCGCCGGGCGGGACGGGGCGCGGCTCCTCCGGCCGCAGCCGAGGGGAGCGGGGCGGCCGCGGGCGCCGCGCGGGCAGGGGGGGCGGCGGCTGCGGAAACGCTGCGGTGCCGCTGCGCGGGCAGAGGCAGGCGCTGCTTGGCAGGAGGTGTTTGGAGCGGCTCTGTGGGGAGATGCCTCACACAATTGCCTGATCTTGCTGTTCCGACCCACAGAGGAGATCCTACCGTGGAAATAACCAAAATGTAGAATTTGCAACGGATGAGAATTCAGCCTGCTCGCGTGTTCTCGGTGCTGTGCAGGGGTGCAGCCCGAAGTTTTTAGCAAGAGTTCAAGTTATGACAACCCTAAACTTGATAGTTAACATACAGAGATAAGATTGGAGTTTTCTGATTGATGGTTATCTGTTCAATCTGATGTAATCGTGGTTTCCTGTCGGTGTCTTGGTGTGTGGAAAATAAGTTTTTTGGTACACACATACTCAGTTTGAGAATGGTATTGTGAAAATGAAGAGATATATTCTGAGTGTCAGTGAGACACCTTTAGCAAATTGACATTCTAAACATACAGATACCCTGTGATTTGCTTCATAGCTACCAGGCCATTCAGTACTGAATCTGAATATAATAATGTCAGATAATTCCTAATTAGCTTCCTCAGTTGGAAGCTCTGCTCCTTTGAGCATGTTACTTTTTGTGAGCTTGTTTGAAGTGGTTGGAAAACCCCCATAAGGATTAAAAATACAACACCTGGGAGATAAGTAAACATACCATCATTTGGAATAAACTTTAAACCCAGCAGACGTCAGCACATAGCCTGGAGCAAGGCTAAGGAGGTCTAAAGACACTAATTATTGTAGTCGTACAATTGAAATAATGGGGACTTGGCAGTATGACTGATAAACAGTGAGAAAATTAATGAGCAGAATGCCTGTCTTCCATCAAGGACTGCCAAATATCTGTACAAGACACCACAGACAGCACTGACATTATGTACAGACCAAAATACTATTTAAAGGTTTGTGGCATGAACTGAACACATGGTGCTGCTAATGACAGTAGCTTGTGTGCCCACTGTCTATGGATAAAGTAATTAATCACTTTAAAATTACACAATAGGAGATTATAATTATTAAGCAATTATATAACTTGGATCCTTTAGATTAAGGATGCCAGACTATAGGAATGCTTTTGCTCACTTGCAGATTTTTTTTCCACTGTACAGCTTTGTACTTGTTCACACAAGTACGAAGGTGTCCATTACTTGTTCATACAAGTAATCCAGTTTTGAGTTGCCTCTTGTTTCACCAATTAAGGGTGAAAGAAACAGTTTTATGGAAGAGAGAGGATTATAGAAAGAGTTTGGAGCAGTGTCAGGGTCCTGGGATAACCTGCAGATCCAGCAGTTACCAGTAGTAACTAAGGTGCTTATAGTGGCTAGTGGCAGATGCAGAAGAGGCAATTTATACGAACAATTACAATTAGCATAAATTTGCATCCAGAACACTGACATAACTTCCTGAAGAAAGGCTTTGTATACTCACTGACATCCCTGGAGGCATTGTAAAAGCTTTAGCAGGGAAAGTAAACAAATCAGTGGTGTCTTTATTAAGTCCAGTGGCATGAAACCTACCATAAGTGAATTTCAGCTTCACATCTGGCTCATCTTCCCCGTCACAGCACTGGAACAGTCATCAGGATACAAAGCTGTATTTTACGTGGTCCATCAGCAGCCAAATGCTTCAGAAGTTTCAAAGGCCTCCTGTTTTAGCCAGGTGCTGTATAATCTTCCTTCAGTCTTTATCCTAAACCCTAATGGTAGGAAGTGATTGAGGCCTGAGAGACTTGAGAGTTACCTGCTGTGGCTGTGTGATCATCCCTTTTATCCAATCATGTTTTGACATGACTTTGGTAACCTGTGCTCTGCCTTCTCCTTTCTGGAGAGCCATGAACCCTGAAATGCATCTGGCTATATTTTTAAGAGGTATCTGTGCTACAAAAATGTATAGCCTTGTGTTTCCTTAGGGGAGGAGATGATCTCTTGCAGTAGGGCAAGTGAACATCACTCCTCATGCTGGCAAATCTTACTGGGTGTTCTCTCACAGAAACGGAGAGAATAGTTGATGAATCAAATCTTCAAAGAGCCAAAATAATCTGTGCCCAGTTCTCTGGTGCTGACTGTGGGTGTACATTGGGAAGCTGAGTTAGGGAGTGTAGGCTTTCAGTGTTGGGCTTTGGTATGCTCTTGAAATATAAATGGTAAAAATAAACCAGAAAAGGACAGAGATTTTCCCAGGTAAGTAGAGGTTTGGTATTGAGTCTTCAAAGCCAGTAATGGATTTTGATGATTTCAAGAGGCCTTGAATCAATTCCTATATATACAGTTTGAAAAAGCCTTTTGAGTCATAATTTACAGTCATATTTCCAGGCAAAGCAACTGTTTGAGCTCTTGATTTTATTTGACATGCATCTGTAAATGGTTAGCTGAGAGACCTGCTTCCAGCCTCATGGAAACCTTACATAGCATATTCTAGACATGTTAATACTTTCCTAAATGCATTAAAGGGCAGATATTTCATTGGGGAACATTAGTGCCATTAGCAGCAGTTTTACTTTTCCACTTTCCAGGAATTTATTAACCTTCAAATGCATAGGCTTCCAGAAATGTCAAAACATGACAAAAAAGGGAAAAGGACACTGTATCTATTCCATCACAGATTTGGGCTACTACAGGAAATGCGAGTTTGTCCCTTGGACTGAGCAAGGTTGATGGGTTCAGTAAAATACACACCATTCATGTGAATCGCTTGTATACTGTGTGTTTTCACAGAACATTACCCATTTAATTGCTGTGCAGGGTTTATTAGGACATAAGGCAATAACATGAACGGTATCCTTTTTTGTTGGTGGGTTTGTTTTGTTAGACATTCTCTTATAAACTAACCAGATCTCTTAAAGCACAGCCTAGAATTCCTTGATAAATTTTCAATGCAATTTTTATATGTACATTCTGAAAGCAGTAGTGCAATGGTTTTGTCTTGCTGGCACTGTTACTGTCACTACATTCTATCTAATAAATAGGACCTTCTATTAGAGATATCAAGGTGCTGCAGGAACAGTAAATTAGAAAAGCAATGCAAATGTTAGACAGTCCATGCCCCCTCCCTTCGCTTGTGGACTTATGTCTCCTGCTGTGTGTTCTTAGGAAAATCAATCACTACCCTAAGGAGCAACAACAAAACATCACTTGATAAGTGTCTTAGCAAAAAATAGAGCCTCTAGAATTTTAAAACATTTGAAAGAAAACAACCTGCCAGCTGAATTATACAAAATTCTTGTTTAGGAAAGAAAATTCAGTCTGTAAAATAGAATGACCTCTCATACAAGAAATAAGGCATTTCCAGGATATATTATGCTCAAGAAATCTGGACTAGAAATAGTCAATGTGAAACTATAACAAGCACTTGACCTTCCCTGGCTCTTTATGCATTTTCATGAAATTATGTAATTCATTACTTCCACTGAAATCTGCAGAGCAGTGGACCAGTTTACTTTGTATTCATTTATTCAGTCCTGAGTAATCTGTGTTTAATAGAGTACTGGAGCATGTCAGAATGAACAATTAAACCTGGTTGTTATAGAAGATGACTTGCCATTATTGCCATCATTAGTTGTATGTTTTTGGGTTTTTTTTTTAATAAAGAAGGCTTGTTGCATGTTCAGTATATAATCCCATATTAAAATTTTGCACTTTTTTTACTTATAATGGAAAATCTTTTGAACATTTGAGATTGTTGTACTTTGTATCAGCCTCTCAACTGATGATAGAGGCTGTAACTTTTTGTCAAACCTGTTCTGCAAGGATAAGCAGACTGTGGAGACAGAACCAAGATCTTGGAGAGGATTGTGATAGAGAGATCAGCTATCTCATCAGCAGGATGTAAAGTTTTGGAAGATTATTTTCTCCAGTGCAGAAATTGGGTGGGTTTGATTACTCCTCAAAGTGAATAAAAAATGCAGTCTGCTTTAGGGATAATGTATTTGATAAATTCCTCTGCCTGGCCATCAAAGAGAAAAATATGCAAAGACAGAAAGCATACGGGGCATGCAACCATGGTGCTCAACGTGTGCCAGGGCAATGAAGAGGATCCTTTAAGACCTTCCATTTCATCTCACAGCTGGGCAGCGGAACAGCAGTAGGAAGAAGTGAAAGTGTTCAGATCCAGCTTCCTACAAAGGCACTCTCAGTTTCCTTTGTCCCTCTAGTAAATAAAGCACTTTTTTGGCAAACCTGGAGTGCCTGGAGTTCCTTTTTCTTAGTATAAGCTGGAGTGAGTGTCCTGTCAAATGAATCAAAGTGAATGTGTAGAAATAAACGAGATCAGCAGATCTGTCATTATCTGGTATCTCCAGTAATCACCAACCATGCGCTGTATGTCTACACCCTGTAGAATTATCAAGATTATCAAGAACTAGTGATGTTTCACTGCAAAGCAGATTAGAGAGGTAGGAGGCAAGTAAAAACAGTAAGAACAAAACATTTGAATCTTGAAGGCACCAAAAGCAGAGCTGTTTGGCAATAGTTTCCTTCACTGGAGTGCTCAGAAGTAAAGGGAAGATATTTTGTGTCAAGAAGCAGGTGGCTGGAGGAAGTCCTAAGAGAGCCCTGTGATCCTGTGTCATCAGCTGTGCCTACATTTGCTTGCCTTTATTTGCAATGCAACTTTATGAATTACCAGCATGTCTGGTATTTATGTGTTAATGTATGTAGCCAGCTATAAAATTTTTAATATTGTAGAACAAAATTAATTTTGCAATGAAGATTTTATCTCTGGTGATAAGGAACACCAACTCAATGATTCAGTTCAGAGACATGGCACAGAAAGCAAACGCATAGGTAACAGAAGAGATAAACATGAGAAGGCCAAACTTGTGAACACTATGAGATAAAAAATCATGAGAAAGGACGTAAAAAAGTGCAAAGCTTAACATCTCATGCACAAAAAACTTTCTCTTACATTCTTTCCCTTTTGCTTCAGAAGAGCTACACAAAAAGCACTGAAGAATTTACAAGGTACATCCTATGCTTGTGCAAAAGGGATCAAATCTCGTAGAGAATAAAAAGTAGTGAGCTAGATGAGATAGGATCCTTTCTGCAATGATTTCACCAGCCATTTCTCACTATTTATGTCATTATTGGTTCTTGTGATGCCTTTCATTTAGCAGAACTCTTGAGGACACAATATTTTCTCTCAGTGCAAAATACTGCTTGTTGGATGATGGTAGTATGCCAATTAGTACAGATTATGTTTTACAGCTGACCAAATTGCCAATGTCTCTTTCCTGAGCTAAAGATGGTCCTTCACCCTGTTCCAAAATGCACACTTGAGTCCCTGGCAACCTATGGTGTTGTTTGGAGTTGTAAGCAGATTGCTCTCAAGGTAAACAGCAACTCATTGTTCTTTATATTGTCCAGCAAAGACAAATTTACAATCAGCAGGCTACATACTGGCAGCTAGAAGCATGAGAGCTGTATAGAATGCTCATAGGATATGTCTAGCATATTAGCACAGTTGTTTAGAGCAGGTGTTTCGTTAATTGTGGTATATCCAGAACTGCACACTGTGTTCAAAATGACCCTTAAATGGCCACCTCACACCAGTGAAATGAGAAGATGTAGTGCACTGAGCTGTGAAATGAAGCAAGGAGGAAAGATGACAGCGGCTCAAGACCTATTCACCTATATTCGTTGCCAGTCTTGTCAGAGCAGCCTTTTTTATTATCTTTGTTTCTGTTTATAATCTTTCCTTATTTGTTTTTTTTTTTAATTCATATTTTGCCAAATGACCTAAGTTGTCTTTAAGCAAGCTTGCAAAATAATTTGAACCAAACTCTGGGAATCCAAAAGCTAGAAGTTTTGTGGATTGGAGATAAGAAGCACTTTGCTCATTTCTTTGCTTTTTCAAAAGGTTAGAAGTGCTACATTTGAAGCAAGTATTTCTCTACACACACCTGTCACACCTAGAAGCACTTAGATTCTGGGTAAAAAGGACTTCAGACTGCCACCTTACATAGATGAGAAGAATTCAGGAACATGGTGTAGCAGAGAGGATGCTGAGACAGGTACTGGCAGTGTCTGTGGATGACGTCCCACATTGACTGTAACAGTGAGTTACATTTAAGGAAGAATTAAACCAGAAGGGGCTGTTGATGCACTCAGTGCCTGTTGCAGCACAAGGCTGCTGGGGCAGGGGCTGCTGGCTGATTTGCTTTGCCTGGAGCAGGTGCTTCACCAGCTGGCCCAGAATGCCCAAAATCTTGGACCAGGGGGCTGGGAGACCTTTGCAAGCAGCAACAGAGGAGCAGCTGTCCCAGGAGAGCCTCTGGGAGAGGCAGGCTGCTGAAAAATGAAAAGGCACCAAAAATCATAGGATAATTGCAGTTTAAATAATGTGTTAACTGATTTCAACATACAGATTGCCTGAAAAAACTGAGTTCATAAATGAAGAAAATATTTTCCATTTCTTGTCTTTTTCCACACAGGATACTTTAATGTCGTTCTTTATGAATTCTGTCTTCAAACAAATTTTTCTTTTAAAGATAAATAAAATGGAGGGGGAAAAAACGGCTGGAACTGACTATTTATTCAGTCCCCAATTTCCCTCCATTTGTTTACTTTGTTGGCTGACAAACAAAAAAATCCATTTTTCACGCAGCTCTAGTACAATATTAATCATCATGAGTACAAACAGCAGAGTCTAAGCCCATGTCTATTCATACTGTGTTATGCTGCTTCATGCATCTGCATACTGAATAGTCTCTACTCTGGAAGTAAGGAAAATAAGGTTGTGTGTAATTGAACGTGAGAATGAGGCTGGCAGTTTCAGGTCAGTGTGCTGCTCTTGGGATCTCAGACATTAACATTGTTATTTTGGCCTAAAGAGATAATAACTGCAATTCTCTTTTAAATTCATAAGTCATACTTCTTTTTTTTCTCTCTTTTTTTTTTTTTTTCCTCACAGGCTTCTCACAGGCTCTTTCAGAACTTCCTGTGGCTGAGGGCTCACTGCAAGGTAAAGGAACAGACAGAGGTTGTAACAAGGCAACACCCTTTGACAGGCAGGCATAGAGAGGTTTTACAGTTCAAAGGGTTCCTGAAAGTGTGCAAAGCAAGGAGAAAGGTATATAGTGCCACCTCCCTGCTAGGTTTCATCTGAATATTAGGAAGGCTTTTCTCCACAGTGCTGAAGGGAAAAAAAAAAAAAAAAGATTTAATTTTTGAGCTTCAAGATCTGATTTTCAAAAAACACAGGCCTCTCTATTCTTAAGCTAACAAGATGAAAGCATTCAAGTTTCCTTCTGTCATGTTTACCAATTTAATTACTAATTGCCTCTAGTTTGTTGCTTCTTCCCAGAAATCCCAGGGCAGATAAACGTGAGTGAAGAAATATCTTCAGCCAAAGAAATGGCCCAACTCACCACCCCATTTCTGCTGGCCATCTCATAATTTGGGGTAACTTTCATTACTGAAAGCAAAATCTAAGGGCCATACTGTAAAGACCAAAATATTAGGTCCTGAATCACTTTCACCTGTAGGAAACTTTCTTCCAAGGTATATCTTCAGCAATGCAATAAGAGTGGAATCTTTCATACATTTGTTTTCTCAAATCCTCTGATGTTCAGACCATTAAAATACAGAATAATAGAAGAAAGAGAAGGGCTTCTTAAGGCATGATCTATCCAGTGCTTTGGAAAGATATGTGTTTGTGTTCATTGGCTGGGATAAATTGATGAATAAGTAGAAGTCTATTGGAATCATGGATGAGATTCATAAGAAAAAAAATAAGGGTTACATAAAAAAAAGGCTGTATAGAAAGTTGTCACCTGTTCTGTAGTAATTGCCAGTGTTTGCACTTCTTACAAGTAGCTAATCCAGAGAAAATTGGCCCGCAATGAAAAGAGCTTAAGCTAAGTCTTGCCTAGATCATATGTCTGAATAAAACCTACTTGCAAAGCATCAATGAAATTCTGCATCTTTCTGAGTGAATGCATACTTTTTGTCCACTATAAATGAGATTAAATAAATAGAAAATTTATGACAAATTTTCTCAAGATAAACTCTTCAGAAATATTGAGAGTGTTGTGATAAGATACAGCCAAAATCAAGTCAAGCAGGTCAAGAGTTAAAGAAAAGGGAAGTACCATGTATCACAGTTGAAAACCTACCCTTAAACTGCATGGAAAATGAAGTAATAATAAACCAGGTATTTTGCTGCATTAAGAAAAAATAAATTAACTGAGTCTACTGTAAAGGACAAAACACAATTACTGTAGAAGCTGAAGCAAACTGTTACTCAAGTACACTGGAATAGCCAACTTTTCTGAAAAATTAGTCTCTTTTAGAGACTGAAACAATAGTGCCTTCATTTTAAAGAGCAAAATAAAGGTGTTAATTAGTAATGTAATGCCTCAGAGCTGTGTTAGTGTAGCTGTTAATAATTATGGATATGTCTGATATGTAGCTATTATGTGAAGACTAATGCTGAGAATCGATTAATTTTAAGAACAGTGGCTGTTGCAAAAGCTTTCTCCTACCCAGATGTTAAACATTTCTGCTTATGCTATTTCTTCCTCTTCTAACAATCCAGAGGATCTGAGGCTGTGCTTTGGGTAATGGAATATGCATAAAGTCCACCAGCTGACAAGGAGTTTCAAGAGACATAGTGCCTAACACCGTGGTTTGTTGATACAGTAAATTTAGTTTTCAGTCTCCTAAGGTAACTGCAAAAACAACAGTTATGTGAACTGATATCTGTCACCCTGACTGTTGAAGAAGTTTGTTTAAAAGTACTCATATGGGGTGAACCTGTTGCATCAGATATCACACTCCATCAGATTCTACCTGCCTGCATCACTCTGGCTTTGATTGCTAGAGCAGGAGCATAAGCCCAAAGGGAAGTACTCTGGCTAAGGATCCAGTTTCACATTGCAGCAAACTCTTAGTACCAAGAGGCTGTTAAAAGAATAGTTCTGCTCCTCCATCTCCTGTCAGCAGCTCACTCCCACTGCCAGGTGTGACATCAGTGCAGGATCACTATTTCCACCATGAAGAAGGGTGGAAAAGGGGGTGCACAGGACAGGGGGCACAGCAGTAAAGCATATTCTGTCAAAAACCTGAAGCAGCATCAGTGAAAAGTGATATGTGACCACACCATCAAGTCAGCAGAAGAGAAACAACAAATGTATTTTTGAGTCACATTTAAAATATTGTGCTGGTGCAACCAGGACATTCAGAACATGCAGAAAAGGGAAGGCAACTCAGTGAATCATAATTCCTCCAATGCCTCCTTGCTTACTGCTAGCAAGGAGTAACTGTCAGTGCCTTGTGCAGCAAGTAATTACTGCCACAGCTCTGCTTTCCTCATTTCACTGGTGACAATGACATTCCAGACAAACTTCTGCTGGGGAAAGAGAGCACCACTGTGCAACTCAGAATCTGCTTAAGCACCCACCTAAGCTGCTTTGAGAGACTTTATTAAAAATATAAACTTTTTAACTCCCTTGTCTATGTCTTAAAGCACAGACCAGATGGGTTTTTTTCTGTCACAATTACAATAACTCCTCTTTACCACCAAATTGCTCAAGCCTTGTAAATTCCTTCTCTTGGAGAAATTTATTTGTTTCTGAAGTCATGCCATTTATTCACAAATATCATCACTGTCTCTTGAACGGAGCTGCCAAGAGACCAAAATAAATAAATAGACCAGACTTCATCCATGTTTTCCTCCTCGCTTGTTTTTTCCTACCTCTCTCGACATTTATAAAATATTATATAAATTTCTACGAGGAAAAACATAAAATATTTTTACAGTTTAGTTGTTTTGTTGATTACAAAAACATCGTTGCAGTTGCAATAAAGCAATAAGCTTGTAAATCTTTTCTGTTATTTTTGCTGTTCATTAAATTTAGTGGAGTGATAGGTACCACTTCAGAAAATACAGTATTTTTGTGAAAAGATGCAACACATACTGTTTCCAAGCCTATTTCTTACGGCAAGTCAGTCAGTTGTCACACTAAATCTGAAGTGCAGATGGATGAGAATTGTTGGGAATATAATATTTTTCACAGAGGTGCTGGGTCACAGAGTCTTTTATTTTTCAACAAGGACACTTGTTAGACAGTATCAGATGCAGTCCCTGAACCAGTGATTATTTTGGCCATCATGCAAGATCTGTGCTCCTTTACACACATTGTGAAGATCCAAGCATCCACTTAAGGTTTACCAGCTGCCAACAGATCTTAGTGCCTGCTACTGTTGATATGGCATCAGCATTCTGACTCTTTGCTTAGCACTGGATATTATTCACTGCTGCTCACTACCAGCAAAAGTTGTTTCTGCAAGGAAGATTTCCATGCAGCAGATTCCAGCGAACCATTGACTTTGATATTCTTAATGAGTGCTTGGCTGCTTTAGACAGACTGTATTTGACTTATCATTGGAAAATGGACCATCCCACATTACAAAGAGAAATAATACAAAATGAACTGTGATAAAGCAAGGAATCAAGAATATTTGTGCTTCTGTGCAGGTATGCACACAAAGAATTAGACATTAGTGCTGAGAACATGCCACCCATACAAATTGCCTGTTTGACTCCTGTCAAGGGCTAAGGAGTTAAACTATAGAGCTGAGCATTTATCTCTTTAAGATTTTGAATGAAAGGGCAGAATTTGACTTCAAGACATGGGAATGTAGCTCATTTAGTTCTTCCAAAGGAAGTAGAAGTTGGCAGAGTAGGATGCTGTACCAGACCTTGGTCTGAAACCCATGTCTGAAGGCTTGTTGTTGCACAGTGAGAATATGGATTGGGCTTTGCTGTACTTGGTCACCTGATCAAAAGTCAGTTCCAAAGGCTAAGTCAGAAGTCTGTGCAAAGCACAGGACTATTTCAAGCACAGATTTGAGGTAGAACTGACTATCCTTTTATGGGGTCCTACAGGCTACTGTGCAGGCCATGCAGTATATGTTTGCAGCTGCTTGCAAAAGGCACTATAAGTCACCGCTATAACCAGGGAGTACTGTGTTCCACTGGTGTGCATGGAAACTCTGGAGTATTTTCTTCATCATGCAATATTTGTCCAAGGGCAACATCTATAGGAAGAATGTGAGCTTTTTCTAGTGTCAGTCTAGGCAGGAGGTATGTAAAACCTCTATAAATCAACAAGGGTCTTTGTGAAACTCTGGAAACGAACAGGAGCTTCAGTTACCTATGTCGCAATGCCTGGGCATGTTCTTTATCTTCAGTTTCTCTTATTTTCTTGGTTTCTCAGAGATCTCCAGTATTTGTTCCTGGTACTTGTATTAATACATCAATTTTATTTTTTCATTTGGTATCCCAGTGACTCTTAAAGTAAATACAAGTAATAAAGCTTAATTAAAAGAACAAAAATGCATCATTAAAAAGAGGGATAGTGTATGCTAAGGTTTCAAGTGTTCTAAAGCAGGTACAATTTTAAAGTAATTACATTTTTAAAACCCCACAAGAAATCCTTTTTCCACTCTCCCAAATTAATATTCTGTAAAATTGCCTCCTTAGTGAAATTTCAAAGTCACCAAATGCATTGCTATATAAGGGAATGTGCTTTCAATCTCTGTCTGAAGAAGAGTGCACTGAGAGGGTATCATTCAAATAAATAGGATGAGCCAAATACTGAGATTAGTAAAGTGGCATTGTTAATTGTCAAGATGATGCTGAATAGACAGAGGCACCTAATTGTCGTGTTTGTACTCCATTGCATCATTGTCTCTTTGTGTTGTTTTTAATTTGTTTTCTACTGTAACTCATGAAACTTACATTGCTGCCATTAAGGTGAATTTTTTGAAGCTGCATCTGCTCATTGGTTTGCCGATTCCCTCTCTTGAAATTAGATTGATGTAGTGTTATATATTCATTCCAATCTAATGACTTTTCCAGAGCCCCAGAGTAAAGAAAATGGGTTTCATTAATTTCCCTAATAGCATCACTGAAAGACATGTAATGTGCGAAGTTAAAACTTCTTTTGTTTTTAATCTCTTAATGATCTCTTTTCCCTTTGTTCAGACTATCCTTAGTTTTACAGAAATAGAGAGGAATGAAAATGTCTCTTGGTGGATTTGTCAGGGAAGCGAGACTTCAACCATTTTGGTGGAAATGTTTCATGGCATTTTTATGTTCTCTACTGATGTTTATTTCGCTATTCAGTCCATTTATTGCTCCATAAATTGCAATGTGTATGGTTTTTTCTATTTTTTTCACATCTCAAGGAAAATGAAGACCAAGTTGCTCAGCTGCATCCTATTTAGCATCCTGAATTTGTGACTTGTCTCTGAATAAAAGTCTAGAAGTACTCATACAATAACAGGAATCATTCTCATTGTAGGGAATACAAGATCTTTATATGTTTATTTCATCTGACCTAACTTCACAGTTGGTGCACCCAATTATTTGATACAGGAAGTTTTTACTAAATGTTCTCTTTCTGAAAAGGAATTCCATTATAGCAGTTATGCTCTGACTTGGACAGCATAAAAAGGGATAAATACCTATAGAAAAGACTGTCTGAAGCTAGAACCTGAACCAATAGCAGAAATTAGGTGTTTTCATGGCTTAATTGTGGGATGAGGAATGAAAAATCTTTAGTTTGAGGTGGCCCAAGCCTTAATTCATCACAAAAGTTCATTCAGTTTAAAAGTGAACTTAACAATTAATTATAGACTTCGTCAGTGTCAGGGCAAATAGTCTGTGATAATTTCATGTGCCTTTTTTTTGTACAGACTTTGATTCACATTTTGGACAATGAATGAAAACCAGGTGATAAATCACTGTCCAGTGTTGTAAATGCTCCCTGTGCTTATTTGCATCACTTCTGGGTTTTCATTCCATAAAAAGAGGAACCTTCCATCATCTCTTGCAATGTAACTGTAAAGGTTTATTGGGTCCCACTTTATGTATATATCTCATGGTTTAACTATGTCATGCTGTGGAATGAGATACAAGTTTGTCCAGATTGTCTCAAATCAACATATTTGTAATCACTGAAAAACTGCCCTTACTTAAATACTAGACATGCAGACTCTGCTATGGGCTTGTACTGATGTAGTTTGAATATGAATTAATATTTATTGACTCAGGAGTGTTATGGTGCCACACAGAGCCTAGCCAGGATTCAAGGCAAATGCAAGTTATTGGGATGTTGCCAGCACTGCAGAGACTGATAATCCTGAGCACTGTGCACAAAGGAGTGCAGTTTTCTCTCTGGTATACTCCTTGAGGACAACAGACATGAAAATGCCCTTTGCCTCTTTTTTTTTTACACCTGGACAATAAGTGCAGCTCAGTTAGGAGACATAATGGGCATTTCATGTAGTCAGTTCTGCTCCCAGCACTTTGTGAGCTACTCTGTGCCTGACCATCACCAGCCTGTGCTAAAGTCATGAATGGAGTTCAAGCTTTGTCATTAAGCACTGCTGTTGGAAGACAGTCTCCCACCTAATAAATATATCAGCAAAAAGGAATTAGAGGATGAGCAGTGAGACATCAATGTTTCTGCATTACATATCAGATTTTCAGGTGGGGAGAAGGAAAAGTGAGTAGTAATTTGCCTCTAACAAACATTCCTGAGTCTTAGTTTTGACTTATTTTTTCCAAAACTATCTGAAAAGTTTCTCACTCATTAATTGAGCATGATTCAATGCATTTGTCCAACTTATCTAATTTCCTAAAAAAGAGTTTTTGCATTATATTCTACTAATTTGCAAGTTCCAGGGTTTTTTTTATGCCACTTAGACAATACTTTTCAGTGAAAATTCACTGCTTTGCAGTAAGCACCACTGACCTACTTTTCCTGTTATTTACTAGTCAAATAATGTACTACAGAACCTTCCTTGACATGCTCCCTGGTCAACTCCTGCATGTTCCAAATTTGATGGAAGAGTCAGCTCATTAGTGCACTGTCTGTGTTTGTGTAGGAAAAATATCATCCTATTTTAGTATGATGTGTCTGGCATTTACTTTCAAATACAACAAGAAAAACTAATCTTGAACTTTCTCTGCTCACCAACTATAGTGGAAAACTGTAATTATACTATCATGAATCAATCTCTAGTCTGCATTTTGTTAGAAGTCCCTCAAGTATACGTTACAGACTAATTAATATTTCAGTTATGACCTAAAGGATCTGAAGTTTGGAAAAAATTCTCAACATAAAGGCAACCAGAAATTAAATTATGAATAATTTGGTTTAGGCATATGAATTACCATGGAAACTTGACTGCAGCTGGTAAATCTCACTGTATGAGGTCATGCATTCCTTCAGTTTACTTGGTAATGTCATATTGTGATTTGTGATTATCCAGATGACATTTGTCTTCAGCTAATGCTTTGAAGTTCTCCATGTACTTCTCTGTAGCAGCTTTGACCAATTTCCTTACAGCCATGGGACTTAATGTGTTCAAACACTTTATAGATATTTATTCCTTTGTCTATAGGAGTAAATGTCCTAACATCTACTTTGAGGAAAACCCCAAAAGTAGGAGTCATTCACAAGAACAAAGATGTATTCAATGGGATATGAAGAAACTGGTCTTTGAGAAACAATTTTAGACCAGGGCCAGAATGTCCCTGCTTAGCAGGACCTTAACATTCTACACCTTCACTAATCTTAGTCTGTAACAACCTTATGAAAGTGAAAAGTATAATTTATTTGTGGCTATTGTATCTTTACACAAATATGATGCTAAAAATACAACATGCCCAATATTTTTCATGATAAATTCAAATGAGTCCTGTTTTGTGTATGTCTAGGTTTTATGTGTCTGTCCTTATTCATGTTTCTGTAAATCTTTTGCAGTATTTAACCATGAAGCAGATGCACAGATTTTACTGCTTTTCATTGCTCTGAAACTTTACAGATCATATCTTCTGCATCTTGCCATTGTCGGAGTTGTAAGGACATTTCAAATTGGCATAATTACCCGAAGTTCTTCACCAAAGTACTGCACCGAAGATCAAACCTTCTAAAAAAATTTTAAAAGAGCAACAGTAAAACCAGACTTTTTTTCCTTCTAGGTTTTTTTTTTTTGCAGTTTTTTTTATTTTTTAAACTGGAGACACACTTGAAATGTGTAATAGCATTTTTTTACAATTCTATATCATCTCTGATAATGATACTTTTCAGAGACGGAGGAATAAAATTCAACAATTTCAATTTTTATGCTTTAGCTTTATTTACCACATATGTAAATTAATGTACATATATCACATGAGGATGTACTGTATTCTGATGTTCTGGGTACTGAAATACATAATCAGTAGGGTGATTATGATGCCTTTCATTTCTCACAACACAAGATGTCTCAGAACAGCAACATTCAGTCAGTAGTTTGAGTATGGATTTGGAGCAGTCTTGGGGATGAACTATTTGCTCTTGGAGATCCAGTTGGTGTCTTCTGTCTTCAAAACAAGATGGAAGAATTCTCTTCATTCCATATTTGAACACTTCTCTGACCCATCAATATTTTGGATCTACCTCATTAGAACTAGAAGCGATTAGGATTACTGAGAGGAACAGGGCAGTGCTGTCTTCATACAAACCAATTTTTAACTGGAATATTTAAAGTTATTCTGAAAGCACAACATCAAAGATGAGGATGTACAAAAAGTACAGTATAGCTGTACTTTTGTCTTCCCTTTGATCTTTCCAAATAAGCTGATCTCAGAAGGTGCCTTCATCGTTATTCCTTGCCTATTGGAGGGTGGAATCTTATGAGGGCAACTTTGGCCCTAGATCAGAGTGCTACTTTACTCTGTATTTCTGACTTTTTGGTCCTTTTCCTGTTTCTTTTCATTTTCCTTTTCTTTTCCTTCTGTCAGGAATACCAGTCTTAAAATGAAAGCATTTTAAGACTGTAATAAAGCATTAAAGGTCATTATTTAAAATTACAAGAAGACACCAATAAGATTCAGTTTCACAGGAATGTTTTCTTTATTGGAAGCTAATATTGATAACTTTCCTCTTAAGTTGCAAAGTAAAAAATAAGGTGGTTCTTATTTGTTTGTGTTTCTCAGCTATTGGTAAAAGCCAAGGAATACAAAGGTTTTTCACTATAAGTAGACAGGGCTACAGTTCAACTGGCTTCAATTGAGGCTACAGTTATCAAAGGATAAGTACTTTACTTGGGAGGTTTCATTTTTTTTGCTGTTGTCAAAAGGCAACTGCCAGCAAAGGGCAACACCTTTAAAATCAGTCATATCTGTATTTTCAGTACTGGGCCCATCTCTGCTGAAACAGTGAAAGGAAAAATTGCCATGGACATCAGCTCACTGCTAATCTTTGTCACTGATCGCGTTGACTGATAGTGCTACAAAACTACTGATATAGGCTGCAGGTTTAATATCTCTAGAAAGGACTCTTTGCAGATATGTGTCAGGTTTATCACTTCTAATTTAGATAGTAGCTAAACCATGTCTGCTTGATTTGTGTAGACACAGAAGAATAAAAATCAGTTAGCAGGTAGTTTACTATTATCCCATGTCTCAGCTGCATTGGCTGAATGAAGTAACAGCAACCTTATAAGCAAGAAGAGATTTAATTTCTGTTATGGACCCAGATTCATATGTACTACATTTTAATATCAGGCCTACAATCTTTGAGCCCACAAGGAGATTATTAAAATTAATAAAATTCATTGGATTATAAAAGGAGATAGAAAAGTTAAATGATCTGAAATACATTTTATATAAGATTTTTATTTTCCAACAAGCCTTCAGAAAACAAGATTGTCTGTTAGAGGAAGGAATATATTGCTGCAGTGCAGGAGATTTCAATAACCTCAGCCATTCACAAAAGATTATTGGGATATTTATGACTGAGGGAAAACATTGCACCATCAAAATAAACTGAGATATGCTTTCCAAGATGTTAGTCCAAGCAACTGCATGAAGGCTCAGAAAACTTAGTTGGGAAGTGCTTTAGACAATGGCTCTCAGTGTAGTGCAGTTATCCAAAATGTTTGGAGTTGGACCTGGTACAAATAATTGTGTACATCATCTCTGCTTCCCATGCTGCATTTCTGCTCCTCTTCTCCAAAAATCTCATCAGAACTTTGGCCTTTGGCACCCCCATTGTTTATGTATAAAAGACAGAATTCAAAGTTCACCTCTTAAACCTACATGAATCAGTTTTTTGGCATTGTTTGCTTTTAGTTCAGAGTGGGATATATGCATTTCAACCCTTGTGCAATAGATCTTCTGCTGATTTTTCCATTATTCTTTGTCTGTCTAATGTAATATAATTGTTGCTCTTCAGAACAGTCAGTGTTTCTTGTATACATGCCCTGACCACAAGCTAGAAGCCATTTCCCTCTTTTTTATTCCAATGCTTCTGGGATTTTTACCTGGACTCTGCTATGAATCCATGGCAGCACCCCAAGAGCAGCTTTGATTCGTGGTCTTTAATTGCTGCAGGAAGGACAGAAGTTGAGCCAGTTCCCCTTGGCAAGGTTGCAACATCCCATCACAAAGCACCTGGACTTTCAGGGACTCTGGAAAGCTCTGTGATCCAATCAATGGGGGCAAGAAGAGTTGAACATCCACAGAACCTACTCTCCATCCGAGCCCCTAAGAGGCATTCCTTGTAAAAAAAAACAAAAAAAAAAACCAAAAACCAAAAAACAAACAAACAAAAAAACTGCTATAAGGATAGAAATACTCCCCATATAAGGAATAAGTTTTTCACTGAGATGTTTGTCAAGCATTGAAACAGGCTACACCGGGAAGTGATTGTGTCACCATCCCTGGAGGAATTTGAAATATGTGTGTCACACTTAGCGACATGGTTTAGTGGTAGACTTGACAATTCTGATTAACAGTTGTGCACAATCATCTTAAAGGTCTTTTTCAGCCTAAACTATTATATGATTCTATGATTTTGGCATATTCATGAGCTGCAGTCTCAGAAACAAGTTTGTATTTTTGGCTGAAATTTTATTTTTAAGAGTTAACTCTGCAAGAAAAGCTAGAGTGGTTTAATATGATGGACTTCAGCCAATTCATCTCTTATATTTTCTTGGCTGAGTTTACAGAGGTCAACCAGCTAAATCAGTTTAAGGGAAATATAAACTCAGTCAAATGCACTTAATGGTAGAGTTTGCACTGCTTTAACATGATTCATCCAGGTTTGAGTCTCTTGTATAACACTTGTGCATAGATGAGGTTCACTCTACAGAGACATGATACTAGAAAGGTGAATGACGGCCCCTCTGATTAGTGAGGACTCAATCAATACACAGGATATGCTTTAAGATCTTGTTTGTTTTGCCAGGAATACCCAAAGAAGTTTACCAGAATAGAAGAGAAGAGAGGGAAAGTCTCAAATATTATCATTTGAAAAGCAGCCAGTCTATATGTTTAGCTAACTGTTAACAAAGCTTAACCTGCTCTGTTAAATGTCAGTGCAAAGCATCTCAGTGGGTTTTGGCAACACAAAGGTGTGCTGCTGAGACAGTATATACATTGCACTGTGAAACGGTCAATGCAAATTAAAAATCTGAACCTACTTCCGTAGAAATTAATGGAAATTTAGTCACTGACTTCAAAGAGAACAGGGTCAGAAATCCAATTTTTTGCTATGTTTCCTCTACTTTCATTAGTAGCAGAGAGTGTAGGAGGGGTCCAGAGAGAAGACATTTTATTTATATCTTAAAAACTTTGCTTTTCCACAAATGCTCTCCTTTAAATTTTTAAATTTTTTTTACGCCTGAAACATATCTCAAAATAAGCAGCACATGTAGGGTATATGAGAGTTATCTTTTTAGGTGGACACTGAATTAGCCCGCCTCCAATAATTTTTTATTCCTCTGCTGTTTTTTAAAGAGCTTTTTAAAATCAGTGACTGATAGAAAAGAAGCATAGAACAGGACATCATATGCCCTGTCTGTTTACTTAAGTATCAGATGGTCACTTTATACAGAGAACTGATGGACACCTTGTCTCTGTCTTTATTCAGCTATTAGACTAAGGGACACTGCTAAAAAAAGGAAACTTTGAAAAAAAGAGAATATTTTATTTTTCTTATAAATGTTAACTTACATCAAGACTAAATAGAAAGAAAAAATGAAGGGAAAGAAGAAAAAAAAAAAGAAGATCAGATCAATGTTTTGGTTAGATTTGCATCAGTAGCTCATAATTATTTTAACTCCTTGTTCCAGTCACTCGTACTGAGAAATGCAGGCATCTGATTTGTAGACTACAGGGCCACCTCAGGTCACCAGTGTGATTTTAACTTTTACAACACAGCCAAGAAAATGTCTATAAGCCTGTATCGTAGGCTTGCAGAATGACACTTGACAATTCATTGTTATGTGGTGCTGTCATGTGTTTTCCTGGCTTAATCACTTGACTTTGTCTCAGCTATTAGACTTAACAAAGGATTGTAACAGTGAACCAAATCCAAGTATGTGCCTCCTCTGGCACTTACCTGTTTAAAAAGCACTTCATTCCATTCTTGAACAATCAAAACCCCTTTATGGGCAAATATATACTCAACATCTTGTCCTTTTTTTGTCTCAGTAAGATTTTTCTCACAGAAGAGCCATCACAATTCTACCCTCTTACAAGACCTAGTCAAAAATGTCACAGTTACAAAGAAGAAAATACAACCTTATCAGAAAAATGAGGGCCTGTATTTTTACCAAGAGTAGTTTTTTCAGCAGAGACTCAGTTAGAAACAAATGATGCCACCTTTTTAGAAAAAAATATTCTAAATCTTATTTCATCTTTCTACTCATCAGACTGTTCTTTCTGTTCACCTTTGAGGATTTTATAAGGCTAAATGTTGTAACTCTCTGGAGCACAGACAATTGGATATCACACTTAGGTCTGGCATAATCTAACATAAAGGACTATCCAGAGAAAATGTCAGCTTAGCATTTTTAATGAGGAAATTATTCATTAAATACTAACACAGTACCAGTTATGGGGAAAGAAATTACATGCAAACAGTTACTAAAACCAGCACTTTTCAACAGGTTCAAAAATATCCTGTAGAGTGTGACGCACTTGGGTGCTTGCTGGAATAGCATCTCGTGTTTCATGATGCACTGGAAAACACAGCCACCTGGCTTTGGAGCTCTTTATGGAAGAAAGGATTGATGCTTTTGATGAAAATTCTCCCTTCTGGGACTTCAACCTGTGGTGTATGAGTAAAAATAATTCACCTAAGAGTTCCACACAGATAAAGGAAAAGCTTGGAAGGAAATGTTAACTGCCTTTGGCACAGACCTAGGCTGCTTTCCCCCAAACACAGACCTTTAATGACAAGTGTTCTACTTCATCAAACACATTTCCTTTTTCCCAGCAAAAGAACTTCTGTCATTCCCTTGGGCTAATGCAGACTAAAGGCATTTGCCCTTCATGCTGCTCTCATGAGGTCTAGAGACCTACAGCAGTGCCTAAACACTAGTTAAATCTATTCAGAGAACTTGTCTCAACAAAACAGATTTTTGCTGAAATACACTTTCAAAGCCAAAAAGTTTCATGGAGAGAGGAGTTCTAATGGAGCTATTGAGGGGACAAAACGAAAACTCACCTAAATTTAAAATCTGTCCACCCACTTCCAAATGAAAATGGAGTTTTTAACCTGACATCTGTTGGGGAATACACTGAAGGGTGGGCAGAGAGCAGCAAAAAACAATTTAGAAGCATCAAAGTTGTAATGAAATTAAACTTTTTTTTTTCATCTATCTATTCCAATTCTTCCTGTAGCATTGATTTCATCTTGGCCTTGCTTTTTCTGGACCTATTTACGTGGGCCCGGAGTTAACAATTTTGACCTCTAATGTATTTAAGAGATAACAAGAGACTGGCTACAGTCCTGGCAGGTTCTTCTGAATTCCCTCTTTCAAATTCCAGGGTGATATTGGTAGACTAGCACTCTAAATCTTTTTGCATTTAAAGTCACAAAAAAAGAAAAAAAAATCCTTACTTATCTTTTTAGAGTTGTTTCCTGAGTGGACTGCAGAGCTACAGAACTCTGCACATTATAAGGTGTAATCCAAGTGCTGTAGAATAATAACTGTGGGGGGAAGCTGTCTTTTTTTCCCCAAAAACTACTTTATGAATGAGTTTTTTTTTCAGATTATTTTCCAGATGAAGAGCAAGATAAAAATATAAATAATAAGGGTAACAGAGAATGTTTGGAGAGAATTGCATATCATAGTTTAAAAATAAGCAAAAATTGAAAAAAAAAACCACTCTGAAAATAATCTTTTTACTTGTCCTCAAAAAATTCTGTTTATCTTTGTCATCCTGAGTTTGCAAATACAATTAAGATTAACCAGTGTTTTAAAGGATGGAAAACCATTACTGGAATAGGAAATTCAGTGGCCAAACAGGTGAGTGAATGAATCTCTTCCATCTACACAAACCACCAGCCTCTACACCCCTTCTCAGTCCCAGTGTTTGATCTTCATAAGTGGGAAAAAACAAATCTATCACTATGTTGGTCTTCCTCCTCTTTATTAAAGCTTGAGTAATTTTTTTTATCACCGAACAGATTATTTCCTGCCTTGACAAGTTTTCAAGTTTAGATGATGTCCTCTGAAAAATCAGTTTTGCATCCTCAAGTACATAAAGTCCTGAATCTCTCTGTAATGTTTTCCCTTTCCACTTTCAGAGACCACAGCCAAGTGCCCTATAGCATAGCTTGGCATGGGTAATATTCTTATCAGTTAACATACCTGTCAATCAAATCCTTGTTTCATTACTTTGGTTTTGTCCTTTTGACAGGAGACATTCTTCTTCCTTACAATCAAATTTTGTGGTGCCAAAGGTTATGTTTTCTTTTCTAGGTCTTCATGGTCCTCCTTATGCAAAAGTCCCTATGGTGTGAGGCCCGTGGAGTAAGTGGCACATACCACACAAACTTGGAATGGTACTTTTGGGGACACGTCTGCTTCACTGCTCACTGATGCTTAAAATCAAAGAATTGCACAGTATGATGGCTCTCCTCTATTGCTTTTCAATCTTATTCTGTATCACATTTCACAGTTGCAGATTGTGTCCTGCAGATTGTTTCCTGGAAGGGAAAATCCCCTCATTTCTCTCAATATTGGAAAGCTTTTCTTCAGTGTGTGAATAGACCAATACACAGAGAAGCTGATCCTTTAGGTTTTGAAAGCACTATGTTATTTAGTGCAATCAGGTGCATCCTGAGGATAGTGTGAAATACTCATTTCCAAATTGCAGAGGCCAGTAATACCTAGAGATCACTGGTTTTTTTCAGAAACAGAGAAATGCCCATCTCATCTCCTCTGGTTACTTTAGATATTTTGTTTCCTCTTCCTCAAAAAAAGCAATATTCAGCTTTTATCCTTACTTTATACAGGCTGACAAACAAGTTTCTGTTACCTGAGTCCTGAAGCATGACTGGAATATTATTCCTTAATAAACTTGTTGTATAGAACCAGCTCCTGGATTTGTATAGACCACTGGAAGCTTTGCAAGAGATAGGTTTCTGGGAACTGAACCTCATTTCTCTGACCCAAACCAAAGACTTTAGTTCCCAGCCACAGCTACTGCTGTTGCAGCATCACAACAAGTGATGACAAGAGCTATTCAGCATTCCTCAGTGTTATTGCCTTCCCACTTTCCCACACAGCCCAATAGAAAAGGCACATGTTGAGGGCAGCTGCTGGCTTCTGCCCTCTTACTCTTCATCACAATATCATAATGAGGATATCTGGTCACTGGAAAACTGCAGGAAACTACCCATTTCATATGGTAGTACTGTTTCTGTAATAATTCCAAGTCAGGACCAGCTTAGACTGAGACCAGAGATGCAAACATAAAAACATTCAAAACCTTGTTATTTATCCTAGAAGACACCAGTCCTTTACGAGTATGGGCAATGGCAATCTGTTAATCTCATGGAGTGTTTCCATTCTTCTGCTGAAAGCTGCTCCCTTTCACATGTGTTGTTCTACCCTACCCTTCATTCTCTTTAGCTGATTTCTTGACTGCCTGAAGACTGTCAGGGGAAGCTCAGTGTACAACATCACTACAAGGTGTGTTTGGCAGCCAGGCTGCTGTACACGCTGAAAAATCTGTTTCCCATGTCACTGTCCAAATTTGTGTGTTTTCTACCTGTCATCTTTCTCAGGGTGCACCTGAAGTAGTCCTTCTGAGTCTTCAGGATCTGGATCATGGATAGACCCTTTATGATACAGCAAAGGTTTTATATTTACTGCACAAAATGGAAACTCATTAACCAAGGAATAGGCTCATCACAGTCAATAATAAATACCTGTGACAAAGAAAAATGATGTCTATATCATACAAATAATGCAAATACAAAGATAATGGGAAAATTGCTTTTCCTCTTCTACTATCTGATGGATTTCTTCTCTGCAGTATATATTACTCATTATGATATCAATTTCAATTCTTACAGCCTCAAGTCCCCTTGAGGGGGAAGGGGCATACAGAAAAATATGCTGAGTTTTCAGCCAAAAAATTCCTATACCATGGTCCAATCAAATGGACTGGAAAGGAATATGATTACTGTGCCAGTCACCTTAGGCTATTCACTTCTATCATTTTTTTTAAAGGTTTGTCTACCCAATAAATGAGTAGAAAGATCCTTATTTAACTGTGTTTTCCTGATGAACATCACTTAATAGGAATTGTTCCTCACAATTAAATGAGCACATTTCACCAGAGAGAGACCACTGCCAGTTCCCACAGAATTTTTCTGTCTCCTTAGCAGAAATGAAGAGGCATTATAAAATGATGTCATCTCCACAGCAGAAGTAAAAGTACTGGAGTTTTTAAATTTCAAAAAGAACATTACAATTAAAGTATATGTATTCAGTACAGGGAAATTTCCATCTGATCACAAAGAAATAATCAAACTGGTTTTAACTTTTAATTTTCTTTCCCTTGCTCTTTTCTTGGTTCAATCCCAAAGGTTTATAGCATTTTAGAACCATTAGCACTTGCACATTCTGAAATAAAACCTCTATTTCCCAGTGAAAATTATTTGAGACTAGAGGTCTAGAGTCTTTTTGCTGTTGACTGTCTGTAAGGAGAGCAGCATAAACATTCATGATAGGCTCTTTATTTTTATTTTCGCATTCAAATTGCAATCTCTCTTCACATGCAGTTGCATAGGGAAAAGCATACAGCACTTTGAGAAAGACACGTTTGGGAAGATGGTTTAATAAAACAGCTCTAAACATGTCAAAATTTCAACTTCTGGGACAACAGATATTCCAGCTGATTAAAACATAAGAATTAAAAATCCATCACAATATTTACTTTGTCCACCTCAAAATTATTTATATGTTTTAGTTCTTGTCTTCCTTCTCTCTGTTATAATTTTGAATTCAAACAGATATTAAAACAATATTGTTTCAAAATAGAGTATCAATATATTTAATTTTTAAATGTCAAAATTAATTTTTATTTAAAAGCAAAAGTATGCAAATGAACTTTGACTCAGATATTTAGCCACACGTCCTCATGATTTCAAAATAACTTTACTTCATTTTTCTGCAAGAAACTGTTCTAGTCACAAGTACAAATGTCCTGCTATGACTTTGCCAGCACTTCTTTTTTGAGTTTTGACTGCAAGGAAGCAGTGCATGAGGGTGAAGAAAAGAAACAGAACCAGTTTTGCAATCTTGTAAAAGGCTTCATTTTGAAAGTGTTGCTTGTCATAATTCAATTTTTTTCCAGTCTGTGACAGACTATAGATGTGATATGTTTCAGCTGTCCCTTTACATATCTTGTTCACTCTTGCAGCATTATTAATATACTGTTTCCTGTCTCTGCCCAAAGGTTTTCCTTCATTTCAATGAATAAAATTGCCTAGTAATTCTCCTTCTCCTATCAGTTTCTTAGTGTGAAATATCAAATAAGAGACTAAACCCTCATCATCTGGATTAAGTTATCATTAGATTTGGGTTACATGAGATAAGTTCTTTTATCAAGATACAGGGTCAAAATAGTGTCATTATTTTTGCAGGGTGAAGTTTGTAGTACATAGCTGAAGTTCATCTTGATTCCCATAGAATTTCCTTCTTGTTCTGAAGTGTTCACAATCTTTCTGTGTCTGTGTTTGCACAGTCCACTAAATGAGTCTGACAGTATAATGTAAGATGCCTTATCATCATGTCAGAGTCTCAGTGCTTATGGAGAACCTTCTACTGAGCAACAACCTTCATGGTTCTTAGGTGCCAACCAAAGAATTTAGTTTGTTTGTTATGTCCCAAGGCAGAAAGAAATGGAGGCATTTTAGTGTTGTATCCCATCATGTTGGCAGAGAGTAGTGGGCAGATTAAAAAATTAACTTTTAATGCACTGTCAAAAAAGATTTGCTGCTTCTTCTCTTGCAATTCTTGTGACTGATGTTACCAGAATATCCTTCATGTTTTACTCCCACTTGACATTTTGCATGCTGTTTTCCCTATCTGACCCTAGGGATACACATGCCTCTGCTTTTCATTTCTGAAGTTTGATCAGATTCCTTTGTTGTATTTACATGTCAGTGTGGATAAAAATTCATTCTTTGTGAAATGCAGTATTTGACTGGTGGAAGAAAATCACCTTTTATTTTTTAAAGTTCCTTTTATCACCAGTACTCCCGTGGAAATTTATCCACATTTCCACATTTCCATATACATTGGAAAAGAAGGCGAAATGGCATTCCTTGTGGTGGTTTAACCTCAGTCAACTACTCAGCCCCACAAAGCTACTTATTCACTCCCTCCCTCCCTAAGTGGGATGGGAGACAGAATCAGAAAAGTAAGAAAATCCTGGACTGAAGTAAAGACAGGATAAAAGCTAGAACAAAAGCCATGCATTCAAACAAAGGAATTCTTTCACCTCTTCCCATGGGCAGAGAGGAGTTCAGCCATCCCCAGGACAGCAGGGCTCCCTCACACAGCAGTGACTTGGGAAGACAAACACTATCACACTGAACGTCCCTCCTTCCTTCTTCCCACAGCTGCCCTATCTGTGTCTCCTCCCAGCTTTTTATACCCCCCCCCAAGCCTCTCTGCTGGTGGGGTGGTGTGAGGAACAGAAAGGGCCTCGACTCTGCAAGTGCTGCTCAGCAATAACTGAAACACCTCTGTATTATCAACACAGGTTCCAGCCCAAACCAAAACACAGCCCCATTCAAGTTACTGTGAGCAAAATTATCTCAGCCAAAACCAGCACACTTGCAAAAATGTGGTTCTAGAAGCCTTTCTTTCAAGTGTTCTCCCCTCAAAACCTTTCCCTCCAGGCAGCTGTGAGATAAGAGGCTCTATTACAGAAAACCACTGTAGTGAATTGTGGGAAATTGTTAGACACAATTATCAAAAATGTGCCCTAACAGTAATATTCAAATAACAAGTCATAAGTTATTCATTTTAACGTGTGCTACGTGTTTCTCAGTTACCCACTGAAATTGTATTTACAATGCCACTGGCATAAACATTTACCATGAAGAAAAGATAGGCCATTTTATAGACTTATTTGTGAATTGCTGAGCCTATATTAAGGTCCACCAATCAGCTTTAGGGTTTACAAGTAATGAATACACCACCAGAAAAATTGAGCATGTGTCTCCATCCTGAAAATACTTTAGCATTTTTTAAAAAAATTAAAGGTAGAGAAGAATTAATTTCTTTTCACAGGGTTTTAGTAAATTCCAAACAGAATTAATAGGAAGTTTTCCAATAACTTGAATGGAGCTGGCAAAGACCAATGCATGTGTTGAGTGCTTATAATGGCAATGACAATGAAATAAGGAAACAAAATAAGGAAAATAATTAAATTCTGAAGTCTTAACAAGGCAAGATGAGCTGTGGATTAAATTCAGACTTGAATTAGGTTTAATACATTGGCATTACATTGCTGCTATGTCTTGGTGCATAGAAAACATGTTAATATGTTCCTGAGAAGTTGCAATGGAGTCCTGACTTGGTCAGACAGATCAGGTGGATCCAGCTGGACTTTTTCAGCCCTCCAAAGAACACCAAAAGATGTGCTTTTGTTGCAGCACTGGCACATCACATCATCTAGCATTTATAAGGCCTATTTCCTCTCAGTTTTTGGTTTCGGTCACAAGGATAGAGATCTGGCAAAATACTGGAAATATCTTTCATTGCCGTGCCTATGGGGAAAAGGATTTTACTTATTCTACAGGCTACTGCTGGGACAGATGTTCTTAAAGTTGGTGAGGAGATAGAAGGTTTTGTGATATTTGAGAAAAAATACAATATCAATAAACTTCCCTCCTGGAATTTTAGAACAGCTAAACTCTGGTGCAGTTTAGAGGTCTCTGAGGAAATAGTCTGGGATATTTCAGTGGTGTTGAGTAGGATTTTGCAGGTTTAAAGACAATCTCTGAAAAGGAGTGTGTTAAGCCAATTTCAATTTTTCCATCAAGTTGCTCCAAATCTTCTTTGAATCACTATGTTAATGATGTCAGATCAAGATTTTTTTCACTGTTTTATGTCCATGTAACCTTTCAAGTGTCTGTTATATTTCATTATTTTATTAATCTGCAAGAATTTGTCTTAAGGATTTCAGTGTTAAGCCTCAGGCCTATAGCTAATTACATATACCAAACCATATATATTGGTGAGTGTCTTGAAGCTGGAAGTCATAGCCTATCTTGCCTTGCATTTACACCAGCTGCTTCAGACCAAGACCTTGCCCTGGCTGCCTGCCAGCACTCTGCTTCCTCCTCTCCCAGCTGAAGCCAAGGAAGGTGAAGGGGCTCAACACTCCAGTCCAGGGCAGTCTGCTGCTCTCTATTATTTCTGAAATACAAGCTAATTACTTTTTGAGATATCTCTTGCCAATATCTTGGTTTATATAAAGCATCTGGAGATAGCCAGTGGCACATATGAGAAAGAGAGCTAGTGCTCTTATCTGACCTAGCTGCTTTGTGATTTCACAGCTGAACTCACACAGACACACTTTACTTTTTTTCAGCTTTATGTTATATTTTCATGCCACCATCAATAGGTTTCTTGCCATAGATGGCATTTTTTTATACCCCAAAGAATCTCTAAAACATATCGTCCATGAGATTAGGAAGTCACTGAAGTAAATACAGACAGTTGTGTATTTTTTGTGTGCGACTGCTTTGCAAGTGAATGCTTTGCATTCTGGACAGTTCAGAGTAATCTAACCAGGGAACTTTATGCTTCATTAACAGTGGGAAGAAACCTTGTTTAACTGAGCTGTTAGATAAAGGAATTTGAGAGCAGATATACATGTTATTTCAGAAAATCTAAAAACTGTAAATTGTAGTTTCAAAAAGAGCCAGCAATTTGTCAGGGTGTGATTCTAGGCATTCACTGTTGGCTGCTGTTTGAGGACAGATCCTTTGGCAAGAAGGACTCAGTTTGAAACAATTTCACCTGTGCTCCATCTATTCTGTAGTAGATGAGATCCAATTTATCCTTCTGGAAACAGAGTCCATAACTACACACTGCTTTCCTGTTACTGCACTGTAGAGACTCAGCAAGACATGGTACTTCATGTGTGCATCTATTTGAAGTACATTACATATCAAAATATTCCTGAAATCAGGGCAGTTTTATAATCAAGCCATTTGAATTAAGTTGATCAAAAGTACAACAAAGGAAGTTTCTGTGTGATGAACTATTCGGCAATCCTGGCTCCTATTGTCTTTATCCAGCATGAGGAAGGTTGCCTTCATGCACTAATCAATGTATTGCATAAGCAAATTGAAGATTTGTTTAATTATATTTTACTGCATGCACACATATTTGTCCATGGCTAAAATCACACTTAGAGTCAGCCCAGTGTTTGAGGTTAACCTGGAAAAAAGAGGCTCAGGCATGACCTTATCACCCTCTGCATCTACCTGAAAGAAAGTTGTAGCTGGGGGGGAGAGGGGGGTGGTTTCTTCCTCCAAGTAATAAGTGATAGGATATTAGGAAATGGCTTAAGTTAAACCAGTGGAGGTTTAGATTGAATATCAGGAAAACTTATTCACTGAAAGGGTTATCAAGCACAGACTGCCCAGGGGTAGGTTTAGAGTCACTATTGCTGGAAGTACTTAAAAGGCTTGTAAATGTGACACTTGGGAACATGGCTTAGGGATGCACTTGGCAGTGCTGGGTTCATTGTTGAACTCAGTGATCCTAACCTAAACAATTCTAGGACAAGCTGAATAGCTCCACAGAAAAGATGTCCCTTTTCTCTCACTTCTCCATGTTATTTTCAAGCCTTTTGCATGAATAATTCTCCCAGGATTGAAAGCTACAAAGATCTAGCATCAGCTTTGATGTAATCTATCATAAACTCAGTCCATGTTACTTGCAGAAAACCTGAGACTGATAGAACAACTCTGTGTCATTCTTAAATTTCCACAAGTAAAATATCCTGAAGCATGCAATAGGCCTACCAGGTATTTAGGACTCATTGCTTAACCTTTGAATCTAGACATCATGCTGGTACAAAATAGAAAGGCAGTAATTATCAGAATTAGAAAAAATAATTGAAATTTATTAATGATTCATCCTTTCCCTTAAGCTGTACTGTTACAAAAAGTAATCATCATTATAATGAACAGTGTTATTATTGGACCACATTATGAACACCAGTGATTTTGTAGCAAGCTTTTACTGTCAGGGGAATGGTTCATTAACCACAAAGAACACTTCACATTAGGGATTCAGTTTATCTGGCCAATTTAGAAAATGTTTAAGTAATTTTTAATTAAAATTGGGATCCTGCATTTTGGAATGGTGTACTGGTTCAAAGGAATTGTAAGCACAATTACTACAATCAAGTTGTTAATTTTTTTCATTCTAGATTATAGTTGGCCATGGTCAATGTGTTTAGGAGCCATTCTGGCCTAACCTGCAGCAGTATCAATTAGTGGGGTGGATAAGAAGAGGAAGAGTAAGGCAAAACCCTTTCATCATATAGAAAGTTTTCTGTTTGGCAAGGAGTAGATAAATGAAATTCCCTGGAAAATGTGTTGTAGATGGGGAAGGAAGAATTTTTCTTGTAACCTTAATATCAAAAACTAATTTTCTTTGATGAAGCCAGCTGTATGACACATTTTTGTTGCAGTAAAAATCCTTTTGGGGCAAAATTGAAGCTGAGAAAAAAAACTTTCACTTATGTTTTTCACAGTATTTCACCCCATTACAAGATAATGTGGAATTAATGAAAATTGCCTTCAGACTAAGGAACAGCCCTGGCCTTCCAAGCATCAGGCAAGAAAGGTGCAAGTGCTGTATTTTGAGGATTCAGATTAAATCCTCATTCAGTGTAGATGTCACATATTTTCATGAATTTTATTCTCTCAAGACCTGCTAAGGATCTGTTATAACTGAAGTGTGGAGTTCACACCATCTTAGTCCTCACTTAAAATGAGAAATATGCAAACTGATTCCTGTAAATAAACTAAACTGTACATTAAGATCTCCACTAGCAAGAAATACCAATTGAAGTTCATTGAGATCAGGCATTAAGTCAGCTGTGAACTGCAGTGAGCAGTTCTTTCACTCACTGCTTTCACTCACCTGGGCTCCAAGTGCCAGCACCTCCTGCAGGATGGATGCAGTCCTGGAACCTTGCTGAACTGTGAGTGATGTCTTGTGGTGGGGCCCTGGAAGGGTAAAGGCTGTTTCTGTGTGAACTGGAGAGTCTCCTGCAAGCAGTGCCAGCCAAACTATATCCTTAGAAACTGCAAAAAAAAAAAAAAAAAAAAAAAAAGATTAAAAAAAACCCCCAACTTTAAAGAGGTATAAAGTACCTTCAGACTTTAACAAACTCTGTCTGGTTGGAGGACAGAATCATGATCACAATAATATTTAAAAATTAGGCATCAGAACAGTGCTTCAATGTACCCAAATCTGTCATCTTTCTAAGCAGTGCCAAAGCTCATGCATAACTTACAATTAGGAAGGAATAATATATGTTTCAATATAAAGTCCTGAAGAAGAATAGGATTTTAAACAGGTTTTAGAGAGGGGCTTCATATTGTGGCAACTTTCTTTTGTAATTAGCCAGACAAAACTGTTGAGTTCATCATCTACGATGTTGATTTACACCAAAGGTATCTAATTCATTTTCTTCCTCTTGAGATTAATCGTGATAAATCTCTTCCAAATGTACTAAATAATGAAATGAAATAACATGAAATGAAACATATTCTTCATGCCTAAATGGATGGTTTCTCACATCCTAATGGAATATTGTTGAAGAATTACAATAGATGAAAGTGGTTCAAATTCATTTGTTAAGAAGTAATAACAAACAAGTAAAGTAAGACCACAGGGATTTCACTAGGCTGATTTCTCTTTGATTTCCTCATTTTAATTCACTTGTTTTCTTCACACTATTCCATTTCCTTTCTTCACCAAATAAGTAATTGAGATTTCTTTTGAAGATTCTAATGACTCTTGAAGTCATATTTTTTCCCTAATATATTTCATGTGTGTGTTCCTCCTCAGGAAGCAGCTGTGTCTTCTAAAGGGAAGAGAAGACTTTTTTGAAATTCTGATGGCAAAAGAAGGGCTAGGGTTGGGGGCAGCTGTGTAGGCAAAGAAATGAAGGAAAAGAAATTCTTGTGGTTCTCCTATATTTAATGAATGTATTAAATATGTTATAATTAAAGTAATAAATGCCTTTCCTGTGAGGAAGGCAGAAAAGATAACCTGTGATGCTGCTCCCCTCAGGCTCACTACACTCAATGACTGATGCCTTGATAAGGAAACAGGGAAGTGCTCATCCCACCCAAGCCATTGCCATCTTTAGTTTGGGTGTCACAGACACCTTAAACAAATACACCCATAAGTTAAACAGGGTTTCCCCTTTCTTGACTATGTTTAGTGGAGTAAATACATCCATATATGTCCTCTTTGAAATGTTCTGCAGACCTGGCCAGCTTAGCCACTAGCTCTGACATTAAAGTTTCTTCAGCCTATGTCAGGAACTCTAAAGTTACTTTTAATGGTAGGACTTCAAACAACACATATCTTGATCCCTAATTATACAAGCACTTTTACAATTTCTTTCCTTCAAGTAGTTTTCCCTGAGTTTTTCTGGATTGACCTGTTCTTTTTGGCATTTCCTACCCAGTCTCCATCAAGTGTTCACTATTTGGAGTACTCTGTTAGTGGCCTTAGAGATCAGACTCAGGTCTTCACTTGTCTACAGATGCATTTCATAAAAGGCATCAGATTTGTCGCTTCTGTTTTAAAAACATGTGAAAAGCTCCCAAACCTAGGAGACAAAAATTTCCACTTACAAATAAGGAATCCATGTTTAACAGCAGCAGTAACAAGAGAATATGTTACACAACATAGTAGTAAACAGTTATAGATGGAGACCGATAGAACCAAAACAAACCAGAAATGTAAAAATCATAATTGGGAGCCCAGAACAGAAGAGGCTGTAACAGGAGATGGTGCAAGACAATCCAGAAGTCAAGAGGAGAAAGTCTTTGACTGGAACAGGAGGAAAATGATGTAAGAAATGAAACAAAGGTGTCAAAAAAGAATCAGATGTGCTGATTTCTTCAATGTCTTTTGTGGCAATTTTCAAACCAATATGGTGAATGTCAATCAGATGTGGGTACCTAATTCAATTTATCTTCCTTGAAAGGTCCTCAAATGCAAATCTATTCAAATTAAGAGCTAGAAAAAGAGGTGGTGGGGGCTGGAAGAAGAAACACAAAAGCTTAAAAAGATTGATATTTCTTTTCACTTTTCTGTGTGATGAATTGAAATTCTGTTAGTAACTAACACTTTTGCAGATGCTTATTTAATGTCAAGCAGGGGAGAGGCAGTAGGTGTGGGCAAGGGAGGTGAGTCATGCCTTGCTCAAGAGGGAACCTGCTGTGATGTTCATAATGTACTGAATCAGGTTCAGAAATATGAAAGTTTCTTTTCCTCTTTTCTCTACACCTTTTGTTTTCTTATGTCTGACAGATACATAAATTCATGACAGCTTCTTAATAGTAATTTGTACCATTGATATTTAGACCTGAATTCAACTCTTATCCTAAAAGATGATAAATTGTTCCTCATTTTTACATAAATATGGAAAAAATTTATTGTCTTATGTATAACTGCCTGATGCAAGAACTCTTTGCAGAGAATTGGGAACTTGGCCACCTCTCCCAGCAGCAGTCCAAACTGGCTGTGGCATATGTTGTTATACTCTCCAGATTTAAAGATGTGTGGCTGTCGTCTGGCTGTTTGTCTACTGGAACATCCTTCTCTGATGATCTGAATAAAACCCAGACTGTTTGGGATTTAAATCAGGGCTGCATGTAACACCACAATTCTCTGTCATTATAAGGCTGGGAGTTGTCTGAAGACATTGCCATCTGGTGCATAGGAAATAGGAGATTTTTATGTTTGAGGAAAAAAATCTGTAGCAGACTTTTGGAAGAGGTGTGATTTGTTTCTCTTGCTTCATTAGACTAATGTGTAAGATTCAAATGCCATTTTTTAAGGTTCAAACTGAAGCTGTTTAAGCCAGGGGAAAGAGATGATTGGTGACAGGAATGAAAGACTTTTCCCTTTTGAGACCCTACTTGGACATCTTTGTGGATAGAAGACATCATTCAAATTGAAAATAAAAGCTTCAATCTGGGATGTGTTATGGGGGCACCAGCAGGCCCTTGACAGAAGTTTCACATTCTCCTTTATTTATTTTATTTCTCTCTGAGCCAGTTGTCCGTGCAAAACATGACAGTTAATTACGCCTCTCTGTTTCCCTCTGACAAATAAAGCGCAAGTAATGCCAGCAAGGATTAAACTGTTTGCTTTTGGTTTACAAGGAATTAAAGCAATGTGCACTAAATTTTCCTGTAAAGGTCTTTCCTAAAGCTGTAGACTAGGGAAATAATATTAGCAGCTAATGATGTGGATGCACAGCTCGGTTCAACAACCTTTAAATAAACATCCAATATGTTTTTCCCTCTCAATGGGCTTTACTCAAGGTGTGTCACTTGGGCTTCAGCAGATGTGAGTGTGCTACCTGTGCATCCTGCCAACCAAACATATCCACATCCACATCCACATCCACATCAGAAAGAGGAATGAAAGAGGATTGGGAAAGTGGGTTATCTAAATGAAGTGCTGGAGCTGTAGATGGGGTAGTACTGTACAAACACCTACACACCACATCTATAGGATTATCCACATGGATGTAGCAGAATAGGGTAGGAGTGCTTATGCTTTAGATTTCCTGTGGAAAAAAAGAATCAGAGGCAAAAATATTGCATGCATTTTATTGAAGAATAATCCAGACAGAATACACAGATACAGATCTAGCCTACCTATCCATAGGTATCTGGAAAATACACCAGGCAAAATATCACTGTATCCTTGCTCTTTTCTAGCACAATGATTGTGTAATTGTACATGCTCAAAAAATCCTTTCATGCTTAGTTTAAAAATAAGTAGTAGTCTTAAGCCTTAGACTGTTGTCAATAACTGTTATTGAAACTTGAAACTATTAAGGAAGAAAAAAGAGAAAAAGAAATTCTGGAGTACTTTAAGCTACAGGGCAGCTGAAAGACCTAGCAACAGATTGAAAGAAAAAGGAACTGCAGGTGTAATATTTAATGGAGTGTTAATTGTGCACTGGCTAAAAATAAATAGGCAGCACAGAGTTTGTTTTTGGGTGAGTGGTTGATTGCAAGAGCTAAGCTCTACAATTAAAATTATAAATTATGAGCTCACTTTTCTGTCCCATGGCTTGTTTTAGGAGTGTTGGACTTCCCTGTGCAGTCTAATCAAATACATACTGAAGAGGATAAGAAAGCACAGGTTGTGAGGTTTGGTAGTCTACCTACTACTTATTCAAATGTTTAGGAATATGAACCACCCCTGAATCTCTAAACCTCATATCTTATAGACGATGTGAATTTAACTTCTGTTAAATGACAAAGTGGATTATTTCAAGTAGAAGGGTAAAAGCACTTTAATTCACTAATTAATTAACTAATTAAGTAGAAATGTAATTGCTAACATTTCTCCCTCTTCTAATGACAAACAATAGACAGATTTTTATTTTTTTTTTAGTGTTAGAGAAGAGCTTTCAGACAATCTCAGAATCATGGAATGATTGGAGTTGAAAGAGACCTCTGGGGATCAGCTTAATGTTAGCATGCAAACTATGACAATCACATCTGAGGATCACCACATGGTATATTTTATTTCAATTTGTGATTTAGGTTTAGAGCTGAGCAAACTATGCCAAATTAAGCCCTTAATTAATATTTTTATTAAGGAGTTGATCCCTGAGAAAAACCCAAGTACTTTTTGAAGGTAGTCCATTAAATAAGTAATGCCACTCTTTGGTTAAGGTAAGGGACTCTAGGTACTAGGTCTTAAAATTGTGTTGTTTTGTATTTATGTTGTTGCTGTTGCTATTTAAGGCACTAAAGTAAAATACAACCACTGGTTATATTTATATGAGAAGATATTTGGATATATTTGTGTTTTCATCTAGGAAGAAGTACAGGATCTTGTATCTCAGCTTCTCAACAAACCTGCAGTAGGAATGTGCCGCATCCTGTTGTTGCTGTGGGAATACATTTCTGCTAGTATGATCTTCCAGTTTTTATCTGTTAAAGCATTGGGATGTTGATGCTGTTTATCACTCACTAAATACCATCCTGTAAGCACAAAAGAGTAAGTAGTTTCTACTATAGCACCTGAATATTCCTGTCCCTTCCCCAAGATTAAGTGAAGCTGATAAAAAAGAGTAGCCTTCTATTGGAAACACAGCCCACTGAAAAAGGTCAGAAAGTTAAAAGCATATTTCTATAATTCACAGGAGACACAAGACATTAAAAGTTACTGCCTCATTCATGTAACAAAGATTGTGTCAAGAAAATAAAATAGTACAATATTTATCTATTCTCATGAAAGCATTCATCAAAAGATGAAGAACCAACTATAAAGATCATTCATCAAAAGCTACGAAGAGTTTTTTAGATGTACAATACACCACAGGACTTGCAAGCTGCTGCGTTTTTGAAAGCAGAGCAACAACACATATCCAGACTGTGAAGGGTTCAAAGGAACACAACATTTCTTTATCAGCTGTCATAGACCTCTAGGGTCCTGCTGTGTAAAGCATTGGAGAAACCAGGATCTGCAAATCATTCCTTTTTTGAGGGGGGTGTCCCAGGTTTGGCTGTGACCCAGCAGGTCAGGCTAATGGTGTGTCCTTCCAAGCCAGGAACTGGCAGGTATGGCTTGCCCCCTGGAAGTGCCCACCTGAGCCACACTGGGAGCACGGTGGAGTCCCCCCAGCTGCAGCCCCCGCAGCCCCTGCTTTGCTCTGGAGGCTGCCAGGTGACAGGGCAGGCTGGGACTCGCACACCTGACCTCACCTAGATGGCCAGACCGGCCACCTCTTCCTTCAAGTCCTGCCAAGAGGTGGTGGCCTGGCCTGTGGGCATTGTTTTTTACCTGTCACCAAGCTAACAAGACCTCTTACTGGAGAGGCAGTTTGGCAAGGCAAGGTACCTTAGCTTCCTGGGGATAACTACACCGACTCAGAAAGGAAAAAGGCCTCTTGCCTTTAAATCCACTGGCATGTAACAATGAGCATTTGCCATGTAAATCCCTTCCCAGAGGCCACTTGCTGCTCTTCTGACTCTGACCCTTACAGCATTTTTCATGTACTTTGCACTAAACAAATTAAAAAAGAGATGACTGGGCATTTCTTCAGGTTCAGAGCCCAAAAGGTGTTGTGCTTGCCTGCCTGTGGGATCACACTGCTCCTACTCTGGCACTGCAGCATTTCTATCAGTCTGTGGGTGACTCTCACTACCTGTGCACAACTTGAGGAATAAAAACAATTCTCTTGAAAGAAATCTGACCACTGTTGAACTTTCTTCCTATATGGAAGTACTTCAGGAACTGTGTGTAAATAATTAATGTCTAATTGCCCATACACCAGTCCCACCAGTCCTATGGAATAGTGCCTGTTACAATACTGAGCAAATTCAAGGGTATAGAAGAGCAAACAGCTTGTTTGGTTAAATATTTGTTTTAACTTCAACTTTGAGAGCTTCTACTGTGTGCCAGAATTTTATGAGCCTTTTCTGACTTGCTATTACACTAAAGAAATTGGCTATGATATTCATAGAGTTATCAGGCAGGCCTGAACTTGATGTAACAAGGCCAAGGCTGCTTGGAACTGAGAGATTTGATCCCTTCAGCAATGCCCTTCACTGCATCCTTCAGGATATAAAAAAAGGATCTGGAAAGTTCACAGCTTCAAAGTCAATTTTTTTTTCAAGCATCCTTCCAATTTGTTTATTGACATAATTCTAATGTCAGTAAGGTGGATATAATCAAATTTGATTTATTAACCTTTCCTTACAGAATCCTCTGTATGTTTTAAAATGCATTCAGATAGTTTTTATTGTCAATTTAGTTACTTCATTTGCTTTTTTTTTTCTAATATATGGGAGTTTATATCAATTTTTCCCAAAGTACAATAACTTTTTTAATTGCTAAAGCATACTACATAAAGCAAAAGTGGTTTCTTTTATGAAAAAGGCAATCTATCATGGATCTTCTAATTGTTTTTGTTATTTATATCTTGAAATATAATCCATTAATCATTTGTGAGCTATTCATGCCACATTTGTATCCATTAAAACACTGGGCTGAAAAACCAAGTACAGAAAATTTGAAAAAAATTATTATTTTGTTGGATGGCATCCAAAAATAAGGCAATAATACTGTGTCTATGTAAAAAATTGGTACTCTTATGACCAATTCATGTCTATAAATTTATAGATAATAGCATAAGACATATGCTATATACAAATAAAAATATAATTTAAACTAATTTAAATAGAATTAGGTAAAATATTTATACAGAAAATACAAACTGACTAGGATATTACTTCTATATTGATATTTATATATCATATATATTGTATTGGTTTATATATATTAATTGATCAAAAGAATGTCTATTCTTGCTTTATAGCTATTTTATGTCTTGAAAGCCATATATATATTCATCATTTGCTAACATTATTCCACATAGAGATTAAAATAAAACAAAAATATATTGAAAAAGTTGAATTGAAACATTACTTTCAACAAAATAAAACAGAAAGAAACCCTGGCTATTTTGATTCTTTTCCAAGAAAACAAAGGTGCCATTTTTATTTACAAGTTTTTTTACCTTTCTGAGAGGGTTTTCCTGCATTTCAGAATGAAAAATCTCTGGGTTTTATGCTCTTTATGGAAGGGGATTTTTTTTTCCCAAACAGTTCCCATAGTGTGGAATAACTGGTCTGAACAGTTCGTAGTTTACCTGCTTTGTGTAAAGGTTTTGTATTTTATTATTCTCACAGATCAATAATCAACACATCACAATACACAAGGGTTTCCCTTTAGAATTTTAAACCTGCCCACACCTCTTAATCTTAAAGTTCTTCCCAGAGTATTTCTGTGCATCTGGCATGGCAGTCGATGGTGACAAGAAAGGAAGGTCCTTGATGAAGATAATGAAAGATTAATATTACAAGTGGGACTCAGAATGGCAGTGGTAGAACTTATTCTTTGTCAGTCTCTAAGAAAATTGTGTTTTCTTACTGATGGGAGCATCTATCTCATACGAAAAGTATTGTCACTGATAATTTTTTTTATCTTGATTTCACAGTATCATCTGTCCACTGCATAAGAGCTTTATATTCCTCTTTTTCATCGACATTCTCAAGGGAATGTAATCAGACATAAAATTAAAATTACTGGTGATCCGTAAGATACCGCAGGATTGCCCCAATAACAGTTGAGTATCTATAAAACAAAACATTGCATGTCTCCATATGCATAAATAAGGAAACAAAGAAGGTGGGGTGAAATGAAAATTTAGTGGTAGTTGAAGCCTAAGGTGAACTATTGGGTAAATTTTATTCCCCTTTCATTTTGTTCTGCTAAGATTGGAAGATTCTTTCATAAAAAAAAAAAAAAAAAGAAAAGGAAAAGAAAACCTGATCTAAAAGATAGAGAATGACAAAAACAAGATGGCAGATACAAAGATTTCAGCCATGTGCACATTTCAAAGACTCCCTTTCAAAAATGTATAAAAAGACATCAAAAAGCTGCACAGATAATTCAGAAAGTCTGAAACCTAACATCATTCGAAATTTCACAATGAAAGGCCATTTTGATGCGTGACTTAAACCTACACTGCAAAAATCAGGGAAAACCTCAAATTAAGGAAGGAAGCATGCCCTATATTAAGCATGTTTTACAATATAAACTGAATTACAGCTTGCTTGTATTTATCATAGTAGAATTACATCTTTCTTAGCCTGAGAACTAAAAATAGTTATGCTGTATTACATGAATGAGGCAATACATTTTTAGCTATAGCAATTAATAATACCTGTTACTAAACTTTTCATCCTTAAAGTTAGTAATTAATCCTTATAAGCAAAGCCAGTTGAAAGATCTGTCTTAAATAATTTATTTGAAAGTGCATTATCATCTGTTATCCCAAGAATTTCTTGTTGATATTTCCTAAAGAAGTGAAAGGGAATGTGATTCCCATGTATAGTTCAAATTGTGTTCATTCTTAATGAGGTCTTACTCATTACATGGGATTATTTTTATTTACAGATGACCATTAGGAATGTCCACTGACTTAGGTGATCTTTGGAAAGCATCCTTAATTGTTGGCTCAGTTTCCAAGTGTATGAACAGAAATTAGCATTTAAGCAGTGCAGTCACATTTGAAAGCTGTTATTTACACTCGAAAGCAGAGACATAAAGGCTGGAAGTACTGACAGCTTGCCCAGATATTCAGAGGAATGTTGTCTTTGGTCCTGCATCTCTGACTGACATGATTGTCAGCTTAACCGACATGAAAGGGATTTTGTCATTAAAAAATAAATTTGTTTTACCATATTGACACTTCTTGCTATGGTGTTCCTTTCTCTGTGAAATTATGAGAATTATGTTAAATTAGGAATCATCTGGCCCTGAACCTTCAGAGTGTAAATCTGTTGCTTAATTGATCATGACCACATTACATCTTTCCAATATGATTTTATTTGTCTACATGAGGTTGTAACAGCTGCTCAAAAGATATTAATATGTTGGCAAACTTGATTTAAATGCTTTTTGTTCTTGAAGTCTGGAGAAGAATAACAGAAGGATCAATAAAGACAGTTGTTTTTTAACACTACCTCTCAGCCATTGTGGTTTGATAATGATTCATCCATCAGTTTTTGTACCAGGACCTAAGTATGCATAAATATCATCAGGTGAAATATTTCCAACTTACTGTTTATTCACCCAAAAGAGAGCTTCAATGAAGAATGCTTGGGAGAAGATGAAAAAAGCTTAGAATAAAATGCTTACCTGGTTCATTCTTGAAATGTATTTTCAAACTCTTTAGCCCTTGTGCTTCCACACTGTAGATGTGATGTAGCAGAGAGGTCCTCAGCTCTGCTCCATCCCTACCTTCACTCTGAGAGATGGCAAGTGGGCAGAGAGCAGCTGCTGTCCCAAAGAAAGAGCTGGAGGATCTTGTGCCCACATTTGGGAAAGGATGGGCTGCTGCAAGTGCAGAGCTGAGGTGTGTTCAGGGTCCCTCTCTCTCTGCGGGTTGTTCTTTTGCCAAGAATAGAGATTATGATAATAAATACTTGTTGTCTGCAGACTGGAGACAACAGTGTCATAAATATTCTCTCTTCTAGGTAGTTTGCACTTTGTTTCATGTAAGTAGCTCCTTCCTTTACTTTGATACCTCATTATCCCTCTGCTTCCCAAACTAGCTATACAACAGCAGCAAGGCTTAAAAAGACTACTCAGTCTTTAAAACTGCAGAAAATAAGGAGGATGGGAGCCTCTCTGCAGGTATTGTTTAGTTACAATTTATTAGATCTGTTTCTTGAAGGGAAAGCCAAATTAAAAAAGCAGAGAATGGATTTTTTTCCTTCCACTGTAATAATGTTCCCAGTACAAAAGGTCAGTAATGGATGGCTAGTGGATTTTTTTTTCTTTTAATATCAAGCAGCAGCTATACTTGAATTTGGCTTCTCAGAAAGCAAGTAACTTGGACAAGACTGTGCTTCTGACATAGAAAACTGCAAGCTTGGCCAGAGGCACGTGGACCTGGATCTGTCTGTACTGTTAAGAGAAGATGGTTCTCTCTTTCAAGAACTGAATTCACAGTCCAGCAAAAAAATAGAGGAGGGATAAGAGGGGTGCTGCATCATAGCTTCATGGTTTCATGTTTAAAAGCAAAGGGAAAGCAAAATAAATGCCAGCCTTGTAACAAATACATACTGAGACACCTAATTTAGGACCAAACCTTTCTTGCCTCCCCTTCCCCCAAGTTTCTCTCTCTGAACCCATGAATCCAAGGCTAGACATGAGTTACATACAATTGTAGGAGGGATGGTTCTGTCATAGTTCATACCTGCTGCAGGGCTGTGAGAGCTGACTGCTGCCCTGCCCATGCTTGGGGGGGTTGCTGGGCTCATGTGACAACTGCCCAAGCTTCCAGAAAAGGCTTAAGTAAATGGTGGATACTGATTTCTGCTGGTTGATGATAAAACCAGGTTGATGATAAAACAAAGTCCGGTTCTTTAGAGCAGAATGAAGGTTGGCCATGGCAAACATTTCCAAGTAAAAATGGGATGTTACCATAAAAAAAAAAAAGAATAAAACCTGAATAACCTAAAAAACATTTTCAGAATTAAAAGAAAGATCAGCCCAGAAATATTTTAGAAATGTTCAGAAAACCTTTTTCCTGAGTGTGGTCTCTGCTGGCCAACTGCATGATAGCACCTACCCACAAACCAGCCTCTGACCACTCATTCAACCTAGACCCATAGCCTATACTGTCAGCATGTCCCTGCCTTCTGAATAAGTCAGCAAGAGCAATGTGAGTGTCCTGTCCCCTTTGAGAGTCTTAGATTGCCCCACTGGATCCTGGTAGATAAGTTTTCCATTGTTGTTTAAAAACAACCCGCACTGCAAGTGGGCATTCTGAAAAAAAGTCATAGATATGTAATTATAATGCAAGTTAATCTACTCCTTATCATACAAAATAAAGTGCTTTTGTGAAAGATTATATCCATGTTCTGAAGACTAGTGTGTTTAGTGGATGAAAAAAACAAATCTCCTGGGGAAGAAGCCCTATCTTTGGCTTAAGATATATAATCAATAACCTTGCGAGGCACTCAGACTACATATTCACTAAGGAGCTGCTTTAATCAAACCCATCCACGTCTCTTTTAGGACTGTCAGCTACACTAAAACAGTATTTTCAGCTCTTGTTTTCATAATGTTAGTCCTACATGACAGTTCTGTGTCATCTGACAGCCCTAATCCATCTCAAGGTTACAATCTATTTTGTATTTCGAATCTCCCAAATCTCTGACTACTTAGTTTAAGTAGGATTAACATAAGCACCAGAAACCACAGAGAAGCAACGAAAGCCAAGATTATGCTTTGATCTGCTCAAGCAGGCATTTGCTGAACTCCAGCAATACAATGAGCAGCAGAGCAGAGAACAGGAGAGCACAGCCTCAGAGCAAAGCTTTGTGATGGATGTGCACTGGTAGGAAATTACCAGCTACGCTGTGTGCTTCATTAAAATTTTTTACAGAGAAAGTTAGGAGAAAAATACCAAAATGGTTCTTATTAATGAAGCAGAAGCAGATTTTGTTTCAACACAATTTTTAGTCCACTCAACAGATCAAAATGACTCAGGAAAATGTTTCTTATGCTACTGGAATTTAAATAAAGGTTATTCCTGGCCCTATATATGCAATAACAGGCATCTGAATTAGATGTATTTGTCTACTTAAAAGTGCAGAGATTACCTTTAGCAATTGAGTTGCCAGCTCAATTGACAGGGTTGAGTAAGCTCTGTCTGCTGTGTACCAAGCCCTGATTCTGCATGATACAGGTTTGATTTAAGTTTAATTAGTGAAATAATCTAATGGAATTGATCAGTTTCATTTTCTATTTGCTAGACTTAGAATTTATTTTATCGGACAGCTTTTGTGGTTCTTTGCAGTCTGTACAGTGCAAAAGGAGTTTTGTTTACTCATAGCCCAAGAAAGTAGATTGTCTATTTATGATTTTTCCTGAGAGAAATGCAAAAAGAAACTAATAATTACTAAAATAAGATTTTAAATAACTTTAATTATAATTATATTTTTTCCTATTCAACTGTCAACTTGTATAACCCGTCACATGCTAATAATCACTTTAACAATCATTTACCATTTGCATTTTTTAAAAAATGTTTTATTTTCAAATGGGAGCCTTCCACTGAACAAGGATGATGATATTAATCTCATACTTAAAATTATAGTGGGAATGTTGCACATATTCTGAATATGAGCTTTTGCAAAGCATTTTACAGAACACTGTCTCATTGCCTAGAATAGAGAGCATATTTTACTTCTGAAAAACTGGGGGTTTGTGTTCATTATTATTTTATGGTTTTTTACACCTTCAGAATAATGGTGTCACATTTCCTATTCCCTGAACTAATAGTCTTCAGATTTTTATTTTGTTTTGGGTTTGATTGGATATTTGGGGCTTTTTTTTGTTGTTGCTGCTGTTGCATTAATGTGGAGTGTTCTGGCTTCTGAGTTTCAAGTAATAATAATGAGAGAAAATACAATTTTTTTTGCATACAGATCTATAGAAAATAAAAGAAAACTTTCCTCTCCTCTCCTCTCCTCTCCTCGAGTCTCCTCTCCATCAGTTTTGGGATAGGTTATGGACTAGGACACTGGCAGGAATGATGGGGTGGTACACTCAGATGGATATAGGGACAAAAGTAAAAGGTATAGCATAGAAATTGCAAATACTGAAGATTTTGGTGGGGCTCTTTTATGTTGGCATTGAAACAGGCGTGTCAAGAGACAAGCCATCCCATTTGTGACCCAAGAAGCACTTTCAAGTCTACCTGCTGAAGACCTTGTGGACAGAGCAGGAAAGGAACACCTTGGAATTATTCACAATATTCAATTGGATTGTTTTGATTCACGTCTGTACTTCTGGCTTCTGTCCTAATGCAGTATAGGCAGGCAGAAGATGCTTTCCATCTGTGCTTTTACTGGGCAGTGGGAGTGTTCAAAGTTTCTCTGAAGGGACATTAAATCCTTGCCAGTCTGTCACACAAAGAGGGGGGAGGGGTCTTGAGCCAGCTGAATCCTTCTGGCAGCCAGTTGCCATCTGTCCCTGTACAAATGTCATGCATCACCTGCAACCAGGTCACCTGCAAGGCTTCATCTGGGGATGTGAGGGGCAGGGATGATGAACCATTCTCCTGTTTCTTCTGAAATCTCTGTGGATCATCAGTACAGCCAACAGCACCTGGGGGAGCTGCACCCTCTTGTCTTGTGTTAGGTTATTGAGTGTGCTGCCAGCTGCGTGCCATGGGACAGCAATCCTGTCTTTTTCTTGTGTTCCCAGTCTTTCCAGCATGCTACCTGGCTGGAGAGAGCTACACTGAAGGCTGCCCCAGAAGCCAGTATCCCCTTCTGCTCTGGATGTGGATGTGTCTGTCTCACCCTGAGACTCAGTATCCTCCCACTGCTATCTGGCCTGGTGAAATTATCATCCTAACCTCAATAAAGCACTTCATTATTTTCAGTGTTGTAATTCCACAGGAATGCTTATAAAGAGGACAGGATAGGAAACTGTGGGATGATGGAATTCTGCAATACAATAAAAAGGGATTATTTTTCTTAATAAAAAGGGCTTTTCTGAGACTTGCAAGCCCAATGCACTCAGCTGTCCTTTTAGTACTGAAAATCCACTTTTTTTTTTAAGGCTCATATGCAGTAAAATGCTCAACTGAGTCTCCCTGTGTCTTTTCCTCTCAAAAAAATCTGGTAATGTGTCCCACTATATGATGTTCTAGAAAATCACCTTTGTTCTGCAGCTCTTAGCTGATTTCTAGGGGTGAAAGCTAGTTCAGCTCCAACCTCCTTTCATTTAGAAACTCATGCCCATTACAGCAAGCAACTCCTTTTCCTAGTGCCATGTCAAAAACAACCCAGCACTACTTTTATGTAACTTATAGGTCTTTTCAGGAAAAAAGGTCTGAGTTGCGGAGTTTGGCTCCATCAAATATTCTCTTTCACTCAAACAGCTGTTTTCATATCGACCTGTTTCATACTTGGGATAAATCTGGGCGTTTTAAAGGGGAGGTAGCATCTGCTGCAGTCTTTTTTTGCTTTGTGCATGCTAGGAATTCAAACGTTGGGTTTACAGACCAAAAAAAAAAAAAAAAGATCCTTCTGCCTTTTTCAGACTTTCCTACTGGAAAATTTATCTCGGTTTAACTAATTTAATGTTTTGTGGGAGATAAAGAGGGAGAAAGATGGCAGTCTCATGATTTTCCCTGTAATTGTGATTTGGGATTAAGGTAGTGGGAAAGCAAGGAGGCTGTTATTTAATAAATTTTAATTAATAAAATTCAAGATAATATAGATCCAGCTTCTCTCATTTATCTTGGTGCTAGACTAATAAGGTGAAATAGCTTATGCCAGTATAACACTTCATGTCAAAGTGAGAGGAATACATCTCATACAATACTGTCTGGAAAGACAGAGATAATTTTCTAAAAATAGCCAGGAGGAAAACATCTAGCTCATTTTCACTCTTCAGTGTATGTTGTTCATACATTAATTTGTGTGTTTTTCTGTTCAGTCTTGCTAATCAATATGTCTGAATCTCCCAATATAACTTGTTTCTGCAGATAATCTACTAATTTAATAAAATGAAATGCATGTTACAAATTCCTCTCTTTTCTTTCTACACTTAGGGAGAAGAAAATGTAATAAGTAACATCTGATCTGAATGAAAACCACTTACTTATGGTTGCTGCATGAAACAGAGGCTTGGAGAGAGACAAGAAAAGTTCACTCCACCTACCTTAGAATGATACTATTAGACCAGTGGACTTCTTAGCTTCTCAAGATCTCTTGTGGGGGCAAAAAAAAAAACCAGGAATATGACTCATGTCCTGTGAATCATCATTTGAAAAAACCTAGAGAGGTCTGCTGACTCTCCCCAAGAGTCTCATTTCCTAGCTTGAACTTAGACTTTTTAGTCTAAAAGTTAGGCAGTGTGAACATCCCTAAATATTCTATCAGCTTTATATATCCAGCCTCAAACTGTAATCAATTTTTCTTTCCTTCATTCTATTTTTACTGCTCTGCTGAAGTTACAGAAGCCCCAACCTGGAGTCTATCCAATAGCCATAGCTTCTCATGGATAATAAAAACTGACCCACAGCCAAGTGAAAATGGAGCAATAGGGAGGAACCTTTTTTATTTGGGCTTTGAGAATCCCATTTTCTTCTGCCTTTCAGGCCAGTGCAAATGGGGCTACAAAAATATCCACTGCTTCAATCAATCACCTCTGTCATGGTACCTCATGTCTATGATCCCTCTTTCCATTTCATATAGTAAAAAATTTCCCATATTTACTTTCAAAGCCTACCCTTTGTGTTTCTTTATTCTTTTCATGCATGAATAATCTATGAAGCTATTGATGCCCTGCACTTACACACACCCATTAATGCTGACCATGACATCCAACATATATTTTTCTTCCTTTCATGGGAGAAGTTCCACAGGTCTGTTCAGTGTCTTTTCTTGGGGCATATGCACTAGTTATCAACCTTTAAATCTCCTCCAAAGCTGTACTTATTCTTCATTTGAAGCCCACTTAACATTAACCAAGGATCTATTTTGCTGTGAGTTATCATAATAGTTTCACCATCAAATTTCTCTAGACACTCACTCTGAATAGGACACACAGCAATGTTTTCTTACATGTAAAATGTCTTTTAAAAGGTCCTGGACCTCAGGTTTGGCACATTTGACATGTTTTTGTACAAAAAAAAATGTCAAATGTTCCTTCTTTTTTGAAGGAAGATATAGGAATTTAAAATAAAATATAAGAAACAGGATCTTATTCTTCTTGGTCAGTCAAAGCTTGCTGTCTAAAGTGGTTCATAAGGCAACCTGTATCTGTCTTCTCCAGTGACTGTCCAAGAAGATAACCCAGTTGGACTGGACACAGTACAAAATACTCTGAAGTCAGCAGAAAACCTCTCTTTGACTTGTTTAAAAACAAACTTGCATTCAGAGGGAGAAAAGGCCAATATTAGAATGCTTCACATTTCTTCATTCTGAACTAGATGGGCTGGAGATGTAGAGAGGACAGACAAAACCCATTAAGAGTACTGAGGAAGATTCATAGTGTCTAGATTCTTTCTACCCATTATTATGCTGGCAGCTTCAAAAAGGTGTCAATTTGCTGTACCAAAATATGGGACTAAAACTAGAAACCCTCTTTTGGATTCATGAGAAGAGAAACTATCTGTTTGTGATTCATGATGAAAATATATGTTATATATGAGTGTAAAAGTAGCCAGTTTTGTGTTGCATAGAAAATAGCCTTATAAATATCTTTCACATTGACTTGCTCACAGTCCTTATGCTTTATATGCAGGATAAGCCCTGAGTTTGAAGTGCGTTTATTATTTAAAGGCTTGTTTTGATATATCAAGGTCTCTCCCATTCCTCCTGATGATCCTTTCCTTTGAAGGTTCACTACCTGATTGAAATGAGAATTTCTATCCATTGCATCAAGCAAGCAATGATCTCTCCTGAAATGTTCTGTATTTAATGGCATCATGTGTGATGGGAGTAGAGAGGGGAGGGGAATTTTTTTTTTTCCAAATCCCTGGTCAGCTTGTTTTGTGTAATATTGTAGAATCTACCATAGTACAGATGGCAGAACTAATGTAACCTTGGTGTTTCTCTATTACAATTCAAGCCCAGGTAATAAATGAGCTGTATGCTAAAGACAGAATGAGAAGTTCAGAAGGGAAAGTAATGAACGCAGTAACATCAAATACCTCTATCTCAACCATCGCTATAGTTCTTCAGTATACAAATTTTGAGATATGAGAGGAGACAAGAAAATAAAACTGTAAGCCCACATTTTTTTATATTGGAATATTTGCAGATTAGTTCCTTTCTAGTATTACATCCTTCACCTATTACCCAGATGCTTTCATGGAGGTGCTTTATTCTGATTTTTGCTGTTACTACCATTGCTCTGTGCATGTTAGCAAGACATATGCAATAGGAATCCCTGACTAAAAAGACTTGATTTTCTTGTTGTCCTGAGAATTCTCATATTCTAAAAGCAAATCTTGTAATAACTTTTATCTACATGGTAAATCACTGGGTACATGCAGAACTCAGTGGGGTTTGGTGGTTTGGTTCATTACAGCAAATAAGGATGTCTTCCATTCTTAATAAAATTTTGAGTCCTTCCCTTTAAGTAGCTTACTGTTACTATAAGACTGACAAGTCTAGTGGGGAGACAAATCATGGTCACCATCTTGGCTGCACTGGAACAATGCAGTTTTCCAGAGTTCAGCTAAACATCCTTGAGAAGATTGATGCTATTGGAGCCAATGTCATACTTTGTCTTATGCTACAGTGTCATGGTTTGACATACAGCTACAAGGCAAACCTAAAATTCACCACCTTCTCTATAAAAAGGTGCTTTTTTGATCTTGTGTTCTGTCACTTAAAAGTATAGCAACATATATGTGCAAATACAATATATTTATGTATACATTCAGCACTGGTGAGGCCCCAGACAGAGCAACGTGTCCACTTTTTGCACATACACACACACAGAGCCCAGGACAGAAGTGGAGAGACCTCAGGGAATAGAACAGACAGCAACCCCAGCAGTGAGGTATGGACAATATGATCTGCACAGAGAAACTGGTGGTGCTCAGCTTGATCAGTTAGCAAAGTGAAGGTTGAGAGATATTTGTTTCAAATCCATTCCTGTTTGAAGGGTGGACAAGGATAAAGAGAGCCAGGTGCTATTGATTTACACCAGGCAGTATCAAGGGGTCAAAGTCAAACTGTGGCTGACAAGCTTCAGAATGGACATCAGGAAAAAAAAATCCCTGGAAAATTATTTATTATTTTTAATATTAGCACTTGTGTCTGAAAGTTCTAGTTGTTTGCTACATCTTTGCATCAAATTGTATGCAAATCTGAAGTCCTTGCTTTACCTTTTGGCTAAACAATAAAATACACATTTGGGCAAATTTGGTACAAGCCCAAACAAAGGCCACAAAAACAACACTTCAAAAGGCAGTTTTCAGATTGTTCTGTGCATGAATATTCAACAGATTTCTCTTCTTTGGTGAGGAATGAGGCTGATCATTAAAATAGTCTGCATACTTGAAAATGGTAGATTTTTTAATTGACTGTACTGCATTCTCTCTATTTGCATCATGCAGTGTTCTGATTTTGTTCTGACCCAGAAGATTCTGCAATTTACAACTGAAAATATATCTTGCACATGGCCTTGTATTATGTGGTTCATTGGTCTGCCTTTCAGATATTCAGTATATTCTATGTGTCAATAGATAGGAGATTTGGCAACCTCTGATGTACCTACCAAATACCTGACCCAAGATTTCTAAGGCTGTAGAAGTACTGCTTTTGATGCAGAATGTCTGGGAGAACCTTTGATCTAAAAATTTAATCATTTCATTAAGCATTATCCTATAAACAACATTAAAAAAAAAGGTTAAAAAAAGATTAATAGGTGGGCACAGCCCTGACTAGTATAGGCAGCAATGAAAGGTTTTGACATCTCAAATTTACTTGAGATTTCTCCCACTGAAATATGCTGAAATGAGCAACCAATCTTTTTTGAACAGCTAAATTTCTACTGTTTTCATCAAAGAACTTAGCTAGGTTCCTTTATCTCCCTTCTCTGGTGTTTCTGCCACCAACTTCATAATGATTCTACATGTGAAAAAATCATTAAACCTCATGCACTTTGATTTATAGCTTCACTTTAGATCTTGTTATACTAGGATTCTTCCCTGTGACCTGATGCTTTGGTGTTGTATCAGCAGCTAGTGGCTCCAGGTCCAGCCTTACTTCAGCAGTTGTAGGAGGCTGTCCCTGCTCCAGAGATGTTGTAATTACACAAGACAAGTGCAGGAGGGAAAATGGAGGGATCCTGAGAGGATCCCATCCTTGTCTGAATGGATCATAATGCTGGCCATCTTGTTCACTGAACTACCCTCAGCCATTGTGCAATGACATCTACCCCTGAGATGTAAGAAAAGTGACATAAAATGTTGTAACGAAAGTAAAAGGACAAGCCACAGGGAGGCAAGGGGAAAAGAATACAAGTTAGGTCAATAATGTCATTAAGAGCAATCATTAAAAGAAAGAAGGTGGTTAATTGCTGTTGCAGATTCTGTGCTGTTCTTAAAACAATGTGCTGCTATTTTCTTCTTTCCTCTAACCTGGTGTATTACTTCTTTGTTTGTTTAATGACACCAGACATGTACTTAAGAAAATTGCACACCAAGGATCTGATTTATTGCCTAAGATTCTATTTGCATGAAAAACAACACCAAAGCAGTATTTGACAGGTACGTATCAATTCAACTCCTAAGGGGTGCATTTTGAGTCAATTGTGCAAGGAATTAGGCACACAGTTACCTACAACATTTATTTAAATCTATGAGAATTTAGTACTTCTCCTCAAGAAGTAAAATTACAAGCAGACTGTCTGGATTCAAGTGCATTGCAAGTACATCTTTGCTGTCTTAACCCACACAAAACTCTGCCATTTTATTCTACAATATCTCAAAAATATTTCAGTTAAATTTATCTTCATTCTGCCATCTCCAAGCCACTAACAAAAAAGATTCCAAGTTGCCTAGGGCTAATCCAACCTGTATGAGTTCATTATTGGAAGAATGATACCTTCCTGTTCCTCTACACATCCCCTTCAAAGTATATTCAGAAGTCCGTCTAGTAAAAAACTTTGCAGAGGGCTTGCTTATTACAAAGGCATGGATATAAAACTCAGGGGATTTCCCATTTTACTGACAGTGAAACTTATTTTATGTGTTAGCATAATGGATACAAATGCATTTCGTTTGAAATCAGCTACCAGGGCAAGCTAATTGATTTTAAACTGTTGGCAGAAATAGGAAAAAATATTGATAAAAAAAGAGAAATAATTATTTCATGCTTACAGTCACAGCTGACTAGGAATTTTCCAGCAAAACAAAAGTTGCAATAAAACATAAATTTGTCATTACCATCTGCTCCTCAAAGTCCTAATACTTTATGAACATTGATGCACTAAGTCTTAAAATGCCCATGTTATGTAAACTATTTATTAGCCTGTTTTATAGATGCACAGCTTTCTGTGGGCTATTTGCATAGGCATTAATTTAATGCTGTGGGAGCACCTCTGGGTCAGACTTTCAGGTGGCCAATTCCCACATATTATCTGTGGCATTTAGGCTTCTAAATTGCTTTTTAGCAGGAGAAACAGCTGATTTGTGGGTCAGGCTTTTAAAATAATCTTCAAACATTGGTTGACAGAGACGATCTGATGTACATGGTATCTCTAGAGAACAAAATATAAAAGTCTCATTGGTGCCAGCTGAGATGGAGGAATCTGACCTTATGTATTTTAATATGTGAGGAAACTAGCTCTTTCTTCATTAGAGAAATGGGTGAACAATGAATGAAGCCTGTATTCATACAGAGAACACCAGCATTTAAGATTATGAAGTAATGCACCAAGGATAATTCACAAGAAGGAATGCATGCAAATAGAGCATCATATTAAGGCAGGAGGTCAAGGCTCTAATGCCAAACCCGGCCCTCCAAATAGAAATGACAATATGGTTAAGTTACTTAAACTTCTAGTACCATTTCTTCCTCTCTCCTTTTGTCTGCCTGCTCTATCTATTCACTAAGCTTCTTAAAGCATGGACTGTGTTTTTTGTGCTCACACAATGCACGGAACAATAATGGCTCCATGCTCAGCTGGAACTTTTAGACAGCATCATAATAGAACTAATTAATGGTAATGAGATCTATGGAGTATTTCAGATGCTGCTTTTTAAAGATATCTGTGCTGGGTCAGAGCTGTGAGATTTCTCATATACACAGTGAATCAAATCCCATTCTGCCAGCTGAACAAGGAAGGTTTCCATGGCTAGTGGGTAAGGAGTATGGTTTCTCCAGCATCAAAGCACATTGGGAAAATCCTATCAGGAATAATAACTAGACAAATACACTACTTGCAGGAGGAATATATTGGTGATGGTTTTGTTATTTTTTTCTTTTGTACAGTATCCAGCTATATAATAAGAGGGAATCATATTAGTAAAAATTCTTGTGATATTTTTAGCAATAATTCTTCTGACAGTATTAGCATAGTAATGGCATTGTCTACTTCTTTGGCTTGGTTTAGGTTGGGAGGCCCATAATTTTGTTGTCTGATTTCTTGATAGGGGAAATAAACCAACCTGGTTTCCAGGGAAGGGTATTATTTAGTCTGATTTACTTAGTCACCCTCAGCATCCACTCCTTCCTAGCATGTCTGTTCATACATGCCCTTTCTAGTTCTTCAGTGCGGTTATGCATAGAATAGGCTGAGTTGAAGGGGACCCATGAGGATCATCAAGTCCAACTCCCAGACCTATGGAGGATGCCCCAAGAGTCACACCATGTGCCTGAGAGCTGTGTCCAAATGCTTCTTGAATTCAGGCAGGCTTGGTGCTGTGACCACTTCACTGAAGAACCTGTCCCAGTGCCCAACCACTCTCTGGAGGAAATACTTTTACCTGGTATCCTACCTAAACCTCCCCTGACCCTGCTTCCTGTCACTACCTCGAGTCCTGTCACAGGAGCAAAAAGATCAGTCCCTGTCCCTCTGCTTCCCTTCAAGAGGATCTTGAAGACTGAGATCTCAGTCCTCTCTTCTTCCAGGTTGAAAAGAAAAAGTGACCTCAGTAACTCATCACACAGCTTCTCCTCAAGGCCATTCACCATCCCTATAATGTAGAACTATGTAGAGCTAAACTTGGTTAATTTTCTGGAAAGGTCTTCCTAGGCTAAGGAGGCTGAATCTTTCAAATGTTGGAATTTATTTGTCATAAACTTGTCTGTTGTTCCAGGTGGCTGCATTATAACTGTGGTAATACAGGGAAAAATCACAGATAACAGTGGAGAGGAAGCTGCATAGAGGAAAAGGAATTAGCATAGTTTGAGTGAGGACACACTAGTCTTTCAAATTTTTTCTATCTCAAGGAAGGTGGGCAGAGGTTTTCTGTTTGGGTTGGATGAATCCCAGCAATGCTGACTGTGGAAACAGCAACAAAAGGTTCCTTGTTGACATTGCTCTGCTGTTTGGGTTTTGTTTGTTTGTTTTTAACAAGAAACTTCAGCAAAACTGATACACAGCCACCTACCAACCTCCCTGCCCAACTCCTGTGCATGTACTAGCTCACTGTCAAAACAGCAAATGCAGCACACACTAAACATGGCATATTTTTGCATTAAGTGAAGAAGTCATAAATGAACTTGGCTCCCACTTGGGCTGACTTTTTTTAATGAGGACTTCATGCAGAGAAAGATGACTAGTTGAGCACATTTTTCTCAACTCAGTTTCAGCCATGGGGTTATATGCTTTATTTATTTTTAAATTAATGATTAGGGAGGAATCTACAGATTTGGGGTGTTTTATATCAGCGAAAAAATATGTGGCCAATTTTTTTACCATCAAGAGGATTTTTTCGCTTTAAATGAGCAGATATTAATCCGTGTTACATTTAGAATAAGAATTTCACAGGCTTTATTTTCTTTTATCTTTTCCTCATTCTTGATTTATGATCACTATGTTTGGAAGTGGCAAAATATTTTCTTTTCTTTCTGAAATGGAATATTGTTCTTCTTGTCAGTTCCTTTTGATCAGCCTTCAGTGTTCCCACAACAGAGATGCAGGGATAAAATTCTTCTGAGTTCTGGCAGAGTCTCTGTCTCATTATCCATGAGTTGCAGTTACTATACCAGAATTTCTTCTGAACTGGTATTATAGGACTTCTTTTTCATTTAGGAAAGGAAAGGGTAATTTTTCTGGTAAGACTACGATAAAAAAGTTATCCTTTATTCTGTCTAACTTTAACAGTTCTTAAAGAAGACACAGGTTCCCAGAAGTGATGCCCAGTAATAGAAAATCGTGAGGAGTATTTTTAAAATTAATTTTTTCCAGAACTTCCGATCTTGCCAGAAGGGAGTATGGTGCCACTTATATTACTGTCATTCAGGTGACAAACAGGCTCAAAATAATAAAATTTATAAAACCATTCTTTGTACATCTCACCATGTTCTTCCTTACTGTAGCCTGCAGGTATGTTGTACTATTCAGCTTTGAGTGTCAAGTTTGTAACTATTGTGGTGGAAAACAGTATACCCTTCCATCAGTTTGGGAAGAGAGGAGCATAATAAAATACCCCAGTCTTGTTATGAAAAAATAAAAAATTCAGCAATGGGATACCTTTCTTTTGTGAGAGAATTTTATGAACACTTAATTGTGCAGAGAAACCAGTTTTGTATGAAACAACATTTACTTGGGAAAAAATTTTTCGTTAGAACAACCAATGCAGTTTTGCAGAAGACAAGCTTATAAAAAGTCTGTTTTGAACAATATAACATCTGTTAAGGTTAGGGATCAGAACTCATAAAATTTGTTTGTTTTCCCTTCCAGTCACAAGGAATAGATTTATTTCATTCTCTTTTCTTTAATTGTTACATGACTCCATTGTTCACATAAATATTTTGTAGGGCACAAACACTCAGGAATTAAGCTGTAAAAAATCATACAAGATATGGTCTTGCTGCTAGCATTTCTTATGAAAATCACATTACTTAAAGAGCTCTATGGGAAAAAAAAGCATCAGTAATGTCTTTTTGCTGGATTAATGACAAACTGACTAATGTGCTCTACCCACTTTGTACCATTCCAATGACATTGAATAGCTTTAAATATGGTTTTAATGGCATTATTGAAATGCTGTTGAACAACCAGTATGCACCAGCAAATCCGTCCTTTCTAGTATAATTGATTGTATAGGCTCATTTCATGTTTCTTATATCCAAATAAGATTAACACATACTTTTGTTTAAATGTAAGATGAACATTGCACTCAGCTCTGTAGCTGTTATTCAGAAAAAGTGGTTTCCACTTTTCTCTTCAAGTGAGAACTACAGGAACAGGCAGAAGGAATCATAAATCATAAATAAATGCATGTTTATGCAATTCAGAATTCTGCAGATCCTCTCTGGCCACTACCTCACAAGCAAGCAACAAAATAATCCAGTATTGTAGAGGAATGATGGGTAGACATTCCTCCATGAGATACATAACCTGTGATCCATGATCTATATCTCCGTGCAAATTGCCCCAAGTAACCACAAATTAAAGTTGGACATGAATTTACCTCATTTTTTTAAAGGCCACAACATAGCCTAACTCATTCTGAAGTCTCCTCTATAGCTGACAGAGAAGTTTTATAAATTGAGCACATTGCTTTCACACTAATGACCCCATTTTTACAATGAGTTAATGTAAAATATAAACAACAAATTTTACAACCACTAGTTACTGCAACATGTGCACAATTAGCAGTCTTTATGAATACCCTTCCATGTATTTATTAAAGAGTCTATAAAAACGCCGAGTCCAATATATTTAGTATTTTTTCTCCTCTGCAATAAAGCACCTTAGTATGAGTAAGAGAAGAATGACAAGCTGAAGTGCTTTGCATCCCAATCCATCATTTAAATTATGCAGGAATTACTGGAAATGAATTTTTTCTACTTTAACAGAGCCCAAGTGTTTCTTAAGCCATAACAACACAATGGATTTGGTGAACACTTCATGACACTGCAGCTCCTTCTGGAGCTCTAAAAGACCATTCAGATATTTTTCTCCATTTTAAGCATCTTTCAAAGCCCAAATTCTCTCTGCCAGTAGCAGTGCTTAACTGCATATGAAACTGAGAGGTGTTCTCCATTGCTCATCAGCTCCTGTATCTGGCTCAGCTGAAACATCAGCACTAAACACAGCCTTGAAGGGAAAGACACAGTTTTTCAGTAAGAAGGTAATTTTAAAAAAGCCATATACCTCAGAAATTTTTATTATTTTCCTGTTCGGTAACTGAGGTTGATCTTATGATCATTATACACCATTCTGCTTTCTATAAGTATAATAATCAAAAAATGATTTCATCTCATCTTCCTACCTTAGAAGATTTGCTCTATATTTGTCATGCTATCTATATGCAGAAGAGACAATCCTGAAGTCTTCCTAAATAAATGCTAAATTTCCTGTTTATCCATCAAAAAACCTGGGAGAGGATTCACCTTCCAAGTCACCATCAAAATATTTAATTGATTTACTTGCATATTTTGCCTGTGTTGCTGGAAAATTGTGATGTTATCTGTAATTATAGTTATGAAATTCTATTATCAGTGTCCTGATAATTACAGAACTATCACAAGCTGCAGATTTTGATATCTGGTTAGTATTGATCAGTGATCAGCATTTTGCTAGTTGTCATTATCAAAGTTATTCTTCTGAGGGTTATATCCAAAACTCAAACACATGCCAATAACACTTGTCTCTGTAAGACTTCACAAATAAAATTAAAATTTCCTTAAGTACAGATTTTCTAAAACCTTCCTGAAATCTAAGAAAATTTGTATATAAATTCTTACTTTAAAAATTGTGCCTATCTCTGTCATGAGTACTTCCAAATGTCCTTGGCCTTTGGAGATGTTAAAATCCAGATGAGAACTTTCTTACTTCTGGCTTTTATTTTTTTAGTCATAAGACTCACACTTTGGTATCCTGACAAATCACTTCACTGCTTTTTATGTCCATGTTTTTAGCTTTTATTTATGAAGAATATGTGGTTTGGTGATTATTTTTTCTCAGAAAATATTGAGTGTGGCCTTCAGGCGTCTTGAATACTATTGGCAGTGATTCCATCATCTGCTCAGTTTTCATGAAAGAGAGCTGATCAGAAGTTCACTGGAACAACCCCTGGCAAACCCCTGAATCATAAGGCTCAGGATAGGCATTTATGTCATTTATGCATGGCTACCATAAGATGAGATTGAACAAGGGGCTGTTGGGGGTTTAGAACATCTTGTGACAGTTTTAACAGCAGGTGACCTCACTGTAACTCAGCACTCAATGTCCCTGCTCTGAGGACACAGCACTGCTGTTCTCATCACACAGCTGAAATGAAAACTGGCTTCTGACCACTTGGACTCATAAAGATTCACCGTATTCTTTTCAGGGTTTTTTTTTTCCCCAATTTAAAAGTATTGCAAATTTTGCATATGCCTGATATTATTAACACAGAACTACAAAACTGTCAGTACAGTTTCACAGTTATATAAAGGTACAAACTAGGCCTAAAAGGGCTTGTAGAAGTTGTTCATTTCATAACCCTGCCTCAAGATAGCTAGACTGAAACAAACAGATTTTTACCATGAGATAGATAAGTGAGAAACCCTATTTGAAATTAGAAATTAGTAAATTTTTGCCATAATGTATTCTGGCAATAGCTAACTGCATTACAATGGAGGGGAGAATTATTCCATAAAACAGAGAATGGACTTCAAGTGAGGTAAATCAACAAGCAGGCTGATCTCAAGCAAGCTCAGCACTAGGAGCTGATTCATAATTTATAATTCAAAGTATGTAGGTCTTGGTAATCATCTAGATGGAAGGCACTATTTTAATATGAATCCCCCTGAATCTATTATCTATTATTTGGCAGGTACTGAATTAAATGCAAACTGAAAAGTGTGTTTGAGAAGAGAAAGGAATGAATGTTTGTGGGTAGAGGAAAGAAGATTGTTGGAAAGGCTAGGGTGAAGGAGAAATGGAATTTATTAAAATGAACACCCAGTGAATATTGGTCAAGACCAGCTCTGCTATTCATAGAATCATAGAATTGCTGAGGGAGAAAGGACCCTTAAAGTCCAACCCATCTGCAGTGAGCAGGGACATCTTTAACTAGGTCAGGCTGCTCAGTGATCCATCTAAGCTGACCTTGGGTGTTTCCAGAAATGTGGCATTCACCACTTCTCTGGGCAACTTGTTCCAGTGTTTCACCCTTTAAATCACAATGAATTTCCTCCTTCTATCTAGTCTGCCTCATCTTTAAAATCATTACCCTTTGTCCTCTGCAGCAGGCCCAACTAATGTGTCTGTCCCCATTTTTTATAAGCCTCCTTTAAGCACTGAAGGGCCTCAATAAGTCCAGGCTGAACAGCCACAGCTCTCTCAGCCTTTCCCTTCAGAAGAGCTGTTCCATTCCTCGGTTCATTTCTGTGGTCCTGCTCTGGACTTGCTCCAACCACTCCGTGTCTGTTCCATACTGAGAGCTCCAGAGTGGAGTGCAATATTCCACAAGCAGTGGGACACAAACCTGGATTCTCAAGCTGCAGTCAGTACAAACATCTTGATGCAGGGAAAAGTACTCTGCAGTGGCAGCAGCTGACCAAATTCAGCATAGGAGCCATAGGTTTCAGACAGTCTTTAGGCTGCTTCAGCTTACATGGGAGTTAATGGATCAGAAAAATCCCAGTTTGCTGCCACACTTGTTTTTTTAGTGTCTGTACACAAACCAGTTGGAGTTACTGTATGACATTCATCTAAGAAAACTTGATTCTTCTGTCAAGTCTAGCATGAGGATGCTTTTGTTCTATATGTGCTTTATAGATGTTTGCCATATGGATCTAGAAGCAGCATTCAGGTATCTAGCCTAGAATGCCTGGTTATTTCAAAGAAATTCCATCCTGTCATCTAAAGGCTGTTGTACAGCTGTGTACAATCACATAAATGTCCTCAACTGGATAAATGTTGTTCATTTGACTTTTAAATTAGAAATATTAAACACCATAGGACCCGGCAGACCAGAAAAGGTTCTGTACTATAGATGTATGGTACTAATTATAATTATTCAAAGTCCTTCTGCAAAAGCTATAACTAAATGTCCTTACAGCTGAGTACATTCCCTTTTTCATTTTTTTAATAGGCTTAGTTTCAATACTGCCTGGGCCAATCCACTACCCTGACTGATGCCTACACTTCAGTGACATGCACTGCGTGTCAAAAGTCTTTCTCAACTAAAACGAGAACAAAACATCTTTCAGGGTCTGCACTGTACTCTTCTTTGCAGTAAGAATTGGAAAGCTGGGCTCTGAACAATGTCTTTTAGAAAAATTCCATTCTCTTCTGATCCCATTTCACTGCTAATGTTCTGGATTTGGTGAAGTGACAGTTTCATGTGTTTCATTGATATGGCAACAAAGAAGCCTTCCTAGCTTAAAGGAATTTAGAGAAACTGAAGGAGATGGTTATGGGAAAGATAAAATTGTAAGTAGATATGACTAACTTAATTTCTCCTTGATAAAGAAAAAGAATCTTTTCATATTTTTCTGAATTCTAAAATATATTTAATTCTTCTTATTTTGTAGTGGTCTGATAGTCCATGTTAGAAGTGAAATAGCCATTTTCTTTGGCCCTTTTATAACATAGGAATCTTTGTTTTGAAATCCTAAAATCACAAAAAGAAAGTGGAACTTAATATATACTTCTTAAAAATGAGGAGCAGAGGCACAAACAGATTCAGACTGAGCATTAATCTCCTGAGTCTGCTTATCCACGAGTCTATAATTTTACTCAATAGCAATGTGAGAAACAGATCATAGATATTTATACAAACAGATGTAAAAGAAAAGCTCCTTTTAAATTTTTGTAGTATTTCTTGAGAAGTTTTAAGAGTGCATAGCTCTTGAAGAGTGCTGTCACTTCTATGGATAACTCGCCTTCCTGGTAATTGCTGGTAAAGACAACAATTCAGTAAATAGTACTCAGAGGAGCACAAAGTGGGAGTACAGCTTTCTCCCACTATTTCTTTGAGGGTTCTTATGTGTAATTTGTCTAGACTTGCTCAATTAGATGTTGTCTAAGATCCCCCTCAGTTTCAAATAGATTTCAAAATACCTTATCACCCTTATGCAATACAAACACAACTCTTTGTCTTTGCTCAAGTACAGACAACTTTTGCCTTTTCTGTTCATTATTAGTACTATTACATTTTACGGCTGTTAAAAAACCACAGTTTTGTGGACTTCCAATAATTCACTTCTCCAAAGAACAATTCCTTCAAGTTGTCTTAGACACTTAGGGTGATGTGAATCTCTTCTTCTACTCCACTGAGTATAAAGACAACTTAGTTGGTTACTTAGTTTGGGGAGTTTTCTGAAGGCTGAAGTTAATAATTCACATCTAGTCACTCCATCTGCTGAGATCAGTGGTTCTAATGCTTGAAGAATTACTGGTGCCATGTTCATCTGATTTCCTCTTTTTCTACCCAAATTACATATACTGCAGGATGAAGACCTAAAGACCACTGCTACAATCTTTCTAAAAACAGAAAAAAACTAAGAAGAGCTTTCATAACAATCAAGGATGTGTACGGCTTCCACTGAAAATTTTGGGGGATTCTGACATTTTCTTTGTGTCTTGCTTTGTGATTTTAGTTTGCTTTTGGATTTTAATAGAAAGCAGCTTGTATCCTCAGCTTCATAGGTGTTTTACAAGTTGGAAATGAGCATTCCTAAAAAAACCTGTGAAATCTGGATTGTAAGATAAAGAATGTTCAAGATTTATAATTTTACACAAGCTTACTGCTGATAAACCAATCTCATGGTATTTTATTGCCTGACATATCCTCACAAGACACAATACTGCTTACAGTAGACAAACAATTATTTAGTAAGAAGAAAAGAAAATTACTTCAGTGGTACAATGTTGAGATGAAGATATAAAAAGCCAACAGAACAGAAAGTGTGAGAAAAGCCTTTCTACTCAACTTTAGATTATGATTTTTTTCAAATAAGAGAGGAACTTGGAAATTAATTTGAAAATAAATGGGATCATAATAATAAGTTTATCTTTTTCAGCTTCCATGTCTCACTATAATGTGCAGTGCCTTCAGCAGATAAGTAGGCTAGTATTTATCCTAAATGCAATTCAGGTTTATCATGAGAACAGATTGCTTTGCCTTATATCCTTTCCAGCCAGCTTCATGGTGGTGAAGATAAATCAACTCATAATATCAGTGCCAAAGGATTTTCCTTTCCTCTGTTTTATTGACAAATATTTTTTTTACAGGACAGACCAACGTGTAAAATCAATCCGCACACATGACAATCCCTCATGTAATGACAGAAGGATGAGCAACAGCCATTAATCTCTCTTTGTCACAGCCAAGGACTATGCAAAACAATTTTAGAAAGGAAAAAAAAATGCCAGCAGGTCTGGGGAAGGAAGGAAGTCAAATCTACCTCAAATGAAGAATAAAGCAGACAAAAGTCTGGATGTTATCTCACCTGTGTCAGAATTGTTGCAGTTAATTAGATTACTCCAATCCAGAATCCATAGCAATGCATTTATATGACACCAACTGAGTTAGAATGTCCTATCTCAGTCAAATTCACTCCCTGCAGTGAAGTCAATTCCAATTTATAAGGGCAGTGCAAAATGTGTTACAGAAGTTTTCTTCTTGAGTATTTCCTTTCTCGATCACAATCTCACTTCTTGTTCAATATTTACTTCATATTTATGTAGTTAAATAATGAACATAGCAGAGATTAATGTTCAACTCATAGAAAACAACTTTGTCAGGCATACTTAAAATTTTGGGAACAAGAATTTTTTTTTTCTGGCTTTGCCTTTCTCAGTGATATCAATGTCTCAATGTTATGCTTAAGTAAGCAACATTCACATTGAGGTGTAAGTTTTTTATATCATGTCGAGGATTGGGCTGATACACAATAGGTGAAGGTTAAAACCTGCATTATGGGCACCTAGATACCCTCTGTGGAAATGCCATCCACAAAAGAAGCTGAGAGTTTCTACAGCTTCCCACAAATGCTCTTCTGCATTCATATGCACATGAGTAGGAGGAAGCTATTCTGTATTAGCAAGAACAGCACAAAACACACTCTTTGGAGTCCATTAGGACACAGGAGAGGTGTTGGATACAGCAGTGCTTTTCAGTTTTGGAGTGAAACATAATAGGACAGAACTTCCTCCACCAACAGATTAGTAATAGCAGACATTGATAGAAAAATTGCAATTGAAACCATGTTAGCAGATGACCTTTCTGCAAAAGTCTGACAGACCTGAGATTGCTTTTTGCAACTGCCCTCAAGACCAGAAGAGGAAAACAGGAGAATGTATGGATGAGATATTGAAGATGCAACCAGAGTAAAAGTGGAATGAAATCAACAGAAACAGCAATGAAGCACTGTCACATCCAGGGTATAAGTGATGGGCTCAAAAGCAGGAGGGGATTAGGAAAGTCAGGGCTGGAATTAGTTTCTCTGAAATCTGTTCAGGGCAAGGCCATTATAAATTTTTAGCTTCTACATTTATGTTGATGCTATGAGCTTTAAAAATTTCTTTGTAGAAGTCTGCTTAGTTCCAAACAAGCTAAATCTAAACCAAACAATGACAATGAGGTTAATGAAGTTATGAACAAGCAAAGAGAAATACTGTGCTGCAGTGTCCATAAGAGAAAACTTGAAACTTCATTATTTACTGAAACTTTCAAAATTCCTAGTCTTTACCAGCAGAGTTTCAATGTTATTCCTTCCAGCTTTGTAAATATTTTATTATTTCCAGTGCAAGAATTTACATTCTGGCACATTTAACAGTATACAAAAGGCATACATATCTTTTTATCTGTAAATCCCCAAAGTAGTTATAGTTTAAATGAAAAAATCCAAGTATTGATTAAAACATTAAATGCAAAAATAAATGTGGCAGATCTGTGCAGAGATGTCAAGTGCCTTCAAACTGCAGCTCTCAGTAACTAGTAAAACTGTCAAGTAAATCTCTTTCACAGTTTAGTGTTTAAGGGCTCTTTATAAACTTGAAAAGACTTCTTTATTAGATTGAAGTGCTTTAGATGGCCTCTGTATTTTGTGAAGTTTTAGAGTAATGTACAGAATGTCTATTATGGTTTGTATTGCCTTAACAAATGGAGGAAATTCGATATTAAAGAAGAAGCAGATAAGATAACTGCCTCATTCAGAGCTTCTAATGAAGTTATTATTTATTCCTTTGTTTCTCACTATTCATCATCAAAACTAACACTTGAAGGGTCCAGTCCTTCACAGGTTTAAATCAGCAAAACTCCACAGGCTTCAGTGCAGTTATGCTAATTTACAGCATGACCTGTTTCCTTACTTTTTATTTCTGCGAGTATATGAAGCACCTAGAAATGCTGGCAATACTTTGTTGTGACTCATTATTCATCATTTATCTACACCGAACTGTCATTTTCATCTATTAGTCTTTAAATATTCTAAGCCTTTCCTTATCTACCCACGCTTTTCCTGCTATTTACCTTTCCTCTCACATCAGCAAGTACCTCTGTCATCTTGTTATCCATACTCTAATTTTCCAGACCAAATCTCTACACTGGTATTACAAGTGTTCCAGATACTTAACACAAAAAAAATCAAATTAATTTTCTTATTAGCAAAAAAATTGGATTTTATAAGCCTAATTTTTCTGCCCTATTAAAATGCTGCTCCTCCTACATCCAAGTTCCTTCTGTTAAACAAAGGTTATGTCACTCCTAGGAAATGCCATTACAGTGAGAAATGTAATCTCACTAGTGTAGTGTACCACTTTTGATAGTGACCAGTGCCTTTTAGTTCAAAGAAAAATATGATGTCTGCAAGGTAGAAAGGTCTATGCCAGAAGCAGATCTTTTCTGACTGGGTAGTGCTCTTTGTCTTTTTGCGCTCCATTAACTGGAGATAAAGCAGCAGTGTTTGTGCAGAACGAGCAATCCATATCCACACGTTCTGTCAGCCTTAAGGCACCAGCCGAGGAATGCAGAGTCCAGTCTAAAACCCACCTTGCAGGCAGAGTAAAATGAAGCCTCCCAGAGCAGGGGATGCAGACACAGGGCTGGAGGCACATGCTCAGGTGAGCAGGAGCAGCAGCAGCTGGGAAATTCTGCAGGGAGCAAACAGGCAGCGCTGCAGCACAGAGCGAGGAGCAGCTTCTGAGAGCAAGGCCAGCACAGCAGGGGTGACAGACAGAGCCCAGGCTTCTGCCTCTGCTGAAAGCATCAGCTTTGGAGAACTGTCCTGCTCTTCATCTGTAATAGACTGTCTGCATTAGTCTGCCTTTCAGTCTCTCACATAAAGCCATCCTACCTAAAGGATCTGCAATGTTTCTTGTTGGCAGCATTTAGTGACATTTGCGTTTCACTGCTCAGAGTGTGGATCCACTGGGAGGAATCAAATGGTACCTGGACAGGTGTAACCTCTGTCATGCCCCCTCATGGTCAGCACATCCCAGCAGTTCTCTTGCAGTGTACATCACTATAATGCTACCTTTCCTCCTCCAGCACATTCCTCTTCACATTCCTCAAACTCAGTGGGTCAAACTTAGTGCATATGTTCAGGGACATCAGGCTAAGATGCTTTCCAGAGCTTATTTCTAGTGAATTTTGCAGCTGGGTAATGTTTTTTTGGTTCAAGTTCTAGCCAGAAGGGCTCCCTTTTCTTCCAGATTACAGACTTCTTTTGTTGAAAAAGTCACATTTGCTGGACTAGAAATTATTGTCACCCTGAAATGGCAAAAAGACAAATTTTATCACTCTGGTACTTCAGTTCCTATGCAACAAATAATTCCAATAAAATGAAATTTTTTTTCATACTTTTTCTTTTCTTTTTAAATGAGCAGTCGCTCCACAGCTATCATTGTTACAAATAATCCTGTTAAGCTTTAGAGCAGCTGGACACACATGCTTACGCTCTGCATTTTACTTTCCTCTGTAAATGAAATGCTCTTTTTCCCCTTTTGGGAATGCCAGTGTAGTGTATACTGTCTAGGAGTACAAAGCTTAGAAGAACAACAATAACTGGCATTTCTTCCAGAGAAATGCAAAACAACCTTTCCTCCATGCTTTTATAAGACATAAACAGAAAATAAGGAAAAATAAGCTTCCTCTCTGCCATTAAGACAGAGTGGGATCTCCAGTTAATGTGAGCTTCATGTCAAATCAAAATGAGACAAAAGAGAAAGGCTGAGTTTTCTTAGTGTCTGTAGCACACTTGTTGATCGTGTTTTAAAATAATCTAGGTTGACCCAAAAGCTAATTACCACATGTGCAGCAAGGACAATTGAGGAGCAATAGTTTAGTCCTGTTAAGATCAAGACACATGGTCACTTACCAGTGTGCTCTCAGTGCCTCCCTTCGGGGTATCTGGCCATGAAGTAACTAACAACACTTTTATGCATCAATACTGAGCCAATATTGTGAAAATGTCTTCACACAGTGAAGAATTAAGACTGTCCAGTAAGAAGGGCAATTACCAGTTCACACTTTTCTGTAGACAATCTTCCTTTGGTCATAGGCAAAACTATTACAACTGGGGAAGTTTTACTTAATTTAGCTTAGTACCCACTGTTCTGAATAATTATCAATTGGAATATGAAAGAGGTGTTCCAATGATCAAAGTCTTTGGGAAGAACCTTTCCTGGCTCAGCATGTTCAGACAAATTCTTCAAGAAAGAAGATCAGACAATTTTTTCACCCTAAACAGCTAAATCTAAAAGAAACAACCTGGCATTTTTTTTTTTTTTTATGGAGCACAGCCCAACATGGAAGAGTAGCATGCATAGCACACAGACATGCTTGAATACATGGATGGCCAGCCAAGTGTTTCTTTGAGATAGGTCTTGGGATGTGTAAATTCTTCTAAAGTTTTCCATAGAAGAAAAGTTATTATCTAAGCAATACTTTTCAGTATACCAATTTTATCTTTGAATATCTAAATTCTACCTCAGTTCCACTTGGAAAGTCATGATCCTAAGGATTGGTACATAAACCATGATATTAAATAGCAGTTTGAAACTACAATGAGCTTTGCAAACAGATTTGCCACTTTTCAGAATAGTAAGATTGCAGTTTTAGCATACGTAAAAAATACCATAATGTAACATTATTTTAAGAGTTCCCTTTTCTGTAATGAGACCGAGTTAAACTCATCAGCACCTATTCATTGGCAAAGAAAAATAAACAAAGACAATACAGCTTTAGCTCATTTAGTCTCAATTTCTCCTCTGTCTGCCACTTATGCAGCATTAAAGGACTGATCCAATGCCTGTTAAAGTCAATGACAAATCTGCAACTGATTTTGAATAGAACAAAACTAAGTCCATAAGTTCCTCGAGGTTTTTCCTGCATAGGTGAACAAGTGCACTTCACATGAAGTGCTGTCAGCACACGAGGCACTGCTCAAACTAACCATGCAGCTTGTTAATGCCTGTTCTTCTCTCAGTGACAGAGCCAGCCATCCTCTCTGCAAGACAGCCAATCTGAAATGACATCATGAGCAGAGGACTGCTGCATCCTGAGAAGCCACTTTGTTCTTTTTCCTGTAACATTTCTTAATTATCAAAGTCCTTACATATGCATTCAGTGATCAGAAACTTCCAGAAGGGACTATTCACATGCTAACCCCCAGATATATAGATTAGACGTGAATGGTGACACATGGGGAATACTAGAATGTATTTCTAATAAAAGAAATGTTTTATTTTACAGTACACAGTTCAAAAGTAAAGCATTGGAAAATACTGAGGTTGATCCCCTTCTAGTTATTCTGGAATTTTGTCATAGTGGGAGCAATTAATGGAGATAAGCTTTCCTTTTCTCTAAAGTTAAATGCTATTTCTTTTTTTTGTTCATATAATTATGTGGGATCTTTCCATTAGGCAAAACAATTTAAACTCATGACTGAATCTGTCTAGAGTAGGATAACCAAGAAAATATGTACATTTAACTTCAGTACTTGAAACAGTACACCATGGAAGAGCTGACAACATGACAAGTACTGTCTGGAAGGGCAGAGCACCAGAGCTGTCCACAAAAACTGCAGAAAAACTTAGAATTTAACATTGAGAAAAGAGGCATGAAAAAATAATAATGTGGAATGGTCTTGAGAAATGTCTTATGATACTTCTGAACCAAAGCAACACTGATGTTTCTGATGCCAGAGAATGACATGCTAGCCCTGCTGCTAGAAACACATCCACAGGAGCAGTCACTCTCCACAACCCAAATGCCAGTAACAGAACCTATTAAAATCCTCTCTGGTGAGCAGCATCTTTCTCCACACCACAGGAACTTGTAAAGTGCTGTATAACCTACTTTTAGCTATTTCAGGCAGTTTCCAGTACAGTTTTTCATGTGAAGAGTACAATGCACCATAATATGGAGGACAGCAGATGTAGTTATCCTGTGGCAGCTCAAAGGTAAAGTTTAGAAGATAGGTCTGGATTCTTGCTCAGCAGTAAAAACAAGTTACATTTTTTGCCTTGTTAGTCAGTCTATGAACAATCACTGCAGCTAGTACAACATAAGCTGGGGGAAAGAATAGCTATGCAATAATGATTGAGAGAACAAGTTCACTAAGATAAATTCTGCACAGAATCAATACTGGCAGTGTTCATCTGTACCAGAGAAGGGATGAGAAGAATTTGAGAACCACCTGCTGCATATCTTACACAGAAACCAGGGTTCTAAAAGTAAGGGTGAATCAATATCAGTGTGCACCCATATGAGTGAACAAAGGTTCATATTTTTGTTGTCAGGGAAATTCCTTGGATGGGTAAACCTGTGGAATTGGAAGTGTTACTGAGAAAAATGTGAGTTGTGAATAAACAAGATAGAACCATAAATTAAATAAGAGGTTCTGGAAATAAATGTGCCCTCAAAGCTGCCACTATGACTAATTCAGCATTATAAGTACACAATGCAAAGCTTATCTTTATTAGAGCCTGGAATCATAAACCAGCAGGAATTTTAGTTTGCAATAAAAAAACCAAGAGGGCATGCAGTGAATTTTAAAAGCCAGAGTACAGTATGATCTGAAGCAGAGGTATTGGCAGGATTCCCTGACCAACAACTGCAGTTGGCAGAAGAAGCATTTGATGCCCCTCAGCAGTTGTGTGCAGCAACAGGTGGAGCAGGGAGGAAGAGCAGGATTTTGAGCAATACTCAGGATGGCCACACTGGGCTCTATTTCTGGCTGCAGCCCAGCAGCCATCTCCCTGCCCAGTGCCCTTTCCTTTGGTGCTGCTGCAGACTCAAAGCCATCTTCTGTCTGCTCCTCCCAGGTTTTGCTGACGGTGCTTTGGAAGTCACTCAGCACAGCAGAGTGCTGAACTCACTTGGGCCTTCAAGGAAACTTGTAGGACTCTGGAGTCAGAGGTTGCTCAGTGGTTTTATTGTAGAACAGATCAATTGCAAAGACAATATATTTACCCCTTTCTATTAGAAGCAGGGTCAAAAGAAAGAAATGAATGAATGAGGTACAAAAATGTAATAGGATTGGATGTATTATTTCCTCATTTCCTGTGGATTCTCTCTGCTCTCAAATTTATAAAATCACTGGCATAATCAAATACCACAAGTACTCAGCACACACATACATTAAGCACAGAATCACAGAACACATTGCAGAGAAAAAACTTCTATGTCTGGATGTTTTAATCTCTTTTCTCATTAAGTAGTACTGGGCAAAACTCAACAAAATCAAACTGCCTCCCACATCTAAACTGGGAGACTCAAAAGAAGCTGCTGACTTAAGTCAGCAACGTTTGCTAGAAATCAATGCAAATTTTCTGGTCAGTCCTCTCTGATGTTCTAGCAGTGTTTTAAAATTCTTTAGAGACTTAAGGGAATGGATTGCTCGTTTGGGTGCTTTTTTTTCACTACAATACTGTGTGACAAAAAATAAAAAGGATTGTGGGAAGGAAGTTCTAATGATCCTGTCTGACTGGCTTCACTACAGGCTGAGTTTTTAAGTGAATTTTCATGAATCTGAGTATTCCTGTAGCAATGTCCCTCAAAAAAGATTTTGGTGACACAGCACTGGACAGGACAAAGCCTATTGAATTAACATACCTGTGAGCCTATGAATTTTCTCTGTCCACTAGGTGCTGGTTGGCTGCTTTGGGGCAGAGACATGAAAATTTCTTCCAATTTCTTTGGTTTCTCTCTGAAGACATTTTTAATTATTCTTACCTGCAATCCCCAATGGAATTCAGATAATGGTCTCCAGCTCCTCAGCTTCTGTGATAGTAATGTCTCCTAACAGTTCCCTGTCCCCAGCTTCCCTCTTGGGATTTTCAACAGGCATTTCCATAAATGTTATGAATGTTCTGAGTAGAGCTCACAGTGTGGAAAGCCTCTACTCTGAACTGTCCTTATGTCATCTGTTAATGTATGGCTGACTAACATATTGCTGGTTCTGAAGTGGCCAATGAAACAGCTGCTACAACAGCAAGCAGCATTCATTTTTTAGAGTGTCTGTTAGCTCAAGAGTTTGTGTACTGGCATTGCCATATTAAAGAGAACAGATTTTTGCTGGCTTTGATTTGATTAATAAATACTTTTGGGGTTTGTTTTATGAGCTCTGTGTGACTCAGCGCTGGCAGCTCTGTACCTGTGTGGCTCAGAGGCTCACAAGAGGCTGATCTTGGGGCACTGGCTGCCCTCCCTGGGATTTTGGATCAGCTGCACTCATGGCTTCAGATCTTCAAATGGGCTCTTCTCACCAATCGTATTCTTGCTGACTAGTAGTCAGATTTCTTCTGATAACTCCTGGCAGAGGGAAGCTATGTGCCTCACAGAGAAGCGCTGCATGCTGGCTGCTCCAAGCAGGAGCAGAGCGATTCCAGCAAGCTGCCGCAAGCGCGCTGGAGTTGGTGCTACAGGGAGCTGCTGACACCGCGCTGGCCTCAGCACGGAGCCCGAGCAGCTGCTGGCCTGTGCAGGCCTCAAGGACATCTTGGGATCACAGGGGTGCACCCAGGAGCCACACAGGCCCTATAAATACCCAGCTTTGCAGGCATGCTTCAGCCAGCTCAAACCGGTTCAGACCAGACTCAGACAGTCTGAACCAGATCTAACTGCCTCAAACCAAATCCAAATGATTCAAAGTGGTTCAAAACAGTTTTGACTGGCTCAAAACAGTTCCAGCTGATTCAGACTGGATAAAAACACTTCAGATGGGTTCAGACCAGTTCAACCAGTTCAAACTGGATCCAACTGTTTCCTACTGCTTCAAAGCAAATCCAACCACTTCTGATCTGATCAGACGGGTTCCAGACTGGACTCAAAGAGTTAAAATTGGGCCTGACTGGTTCTGACAGGTTTAAAACTGCAGTTTTGACTGATTCAAAGTGCTTTCAACTCGTTCCAACTGGTTGCAACCAGTTCAAACTGTGCAGAACCAGTTGATACTGCTTTGAACTGGTCCAGTCTTCTTTGAAATGGCAGGAGCTAGATGGGCCTTGCTTGAACCAGACCCATCCAGTTCAAACTGGATCCTGTTCAAAATGGACCTGACCAGTTCAAACCAGATCCAACCAGTAGTTTAAAAGAAATCATTTTGCGGATGGTGCCATATATTGATGCAGTTCAATTTGCTGGCAGATATTTCTAGGCCATGAGCTCACTGCATGTCACTCCTTTGGAGTTCCATCCAAAACCTAACAGAATCTTGTGTAACAATGAGTGTTTGAAGGTATCCCTGAATTAAACACTCAGTAGGCATGAATGAATCAAGGTCATCTGAGTTACCAATTTATCAGTAACTAAACATTAAAATATGCAAAATAGATGGTTTCTAATAGAAGTGTAATTGGTCATTCAGTGTAAAAAATTATCTTAGAAATGGAAATAAAATACTCTTCTACATTTTCTCATGACTCAGCAGATATTCCAAATTTCATTACCACTTTGCAATATGTATTGATATTAACCATGACATAAACACCTTTAATATCAAGAATGCATAATTATATTTGCCATGATAGAACAGGATGACTTGGCATATAATGCCTGAACACAGTTCCCCCTTTGATGGCTTTTCTTTGCAGAAGACTTCTCATTGCTGGTAATGTATGGCATTGCATTTTTGAGCTTGCTTACCAAATGGACCCAATGCTCTGCTCACTAAAGAATTCTTTGTGAGCCAAACAGACATGCAGAGACAAGCAGCTGGTCATACATGCCTAAAAAAAAATACCTTGCACCATCTTACACTGATAACTGTGTCAATAAATGGCCACAGACCAGTTAGTGCCAAATTTTACTTTGTGGGGGCATATATATTTCCTAACTTCTCTCTAACCTCACAGTAAACACAAAATTCGTTCTTGGCTTTCCCACTTCTGTGTGTCAGCAACACATCCACCTCTTCTCGAGAGGTGGTGTTGTCTTTGATACATGCTTTGCCTTCTTTCTTCCTTTAGTTACAAATACCTACTGGACACTCAAATAATTCACCTCTTTCTGCTCTGGAACCTGTGAATGGTTCTTTTCTTTATTTAATTCACCTGGAAACCTCTTTCTTTCTAAGCACTGTGCATCAAGAAAGATAACTTTTTGCAACATTTGAAGTCTCTTTAAATTTCATTACTGCTTTCCAAATTTCTCTGGAATTATTCCACACAAGCAGCAAAAAGTAAAAACATCTGTTCTGCTTTGTCACTTCTTCCAAGCAGCAAATAAACTGCAAGCAGATTTCCTATCCACAAAAGCACATTTCCAAGGTAGCATAAGGAGTGTTTTAAGAACATCTACTAATTCTGCAGCAAAAACCTTTCATCAATCTGTTGCTTAGGGCACATGTGAAGATTTTATCAACTAATGTTTTAGCTCAGTTTTCAAGGTGGGATCTGATTGAAGATCTCTCCGTATTTCCCAAGGACTCTTGCAACTCTGCCATGTTTGAATTTCCTTAACAACCACCTCTACAAATATGCAATGCAGTAAAATGCAATAGCTTCACATCACTGCTACTTGTATTTCTCCTGCTGTTTTCTCATCCATCTTCTGTCTTTTCTCACAGAGTGGCCATTGAAGACATAATTCTGAATCCATAGTCTATAAAGACAGTAACTTAAGCAATTAATAATGCAATTCACATACTTTTCTCCCACAATGAATACCTTTTTGATTGTGTGACAGTAGAAAAAAGACTACTCTGAAGATGGTGGAAAACATCAGCAGTTTATCATCCCACAGTTCAGCTTTTTGTATTTTTTCTCTATATCACATGCATTACACGTGCTCCTTTTTGCATTTTAATTGGCTAACAAACTATGTGTACGTGCCTTCTACTCTTTTGTAATTGGTCATAAATTTCTCTGTTTCTTGTTGTAAATGTCAACACACATCCACATTCCACACTTCTCCCTCAAAGTTGTTTACGTGTCTTCAAGGACAGAGCTGTAACTCGCTGAGGCTGCCTGCAGCCCCATTCTCCTACAATTGTGCAGAAATGTCTCCACATCCATTCAAGCTTAGTTATTCTTAAGCACATAAAAAAATCATATTGTAATCAATCTAACTATTCATCTTTTTTTAATTAACTGCAAGATATGGGTCATTGCATATAAATCCTTTTTTCTGCCTGTAAAAATAATGAAAATAGTATAGTTGCTGAGCATCAAAACTACTGCATTTTTCTCAGCTGTTTACACAGTAGCCAGCATTGAGTCAGGAAATAAGTACATATACAGAAAAACCTATGTCAGCAAAACAATTATACTTTGATCTGCACAGAGTGCTATTGTAATCAAAAAATTATATAGTCTCTTATAATTTTGTGGGTTTAACATCATAGCTTCATTATACTATGTTTTATAATACCTTTAACTTAATAAATATTTTTTCAGTGGTTTTGTTGTTGGGGTTTTAAAACTCTTTTTCATTAATCATTGCTGTTGCTACAAGCCAGTGTGTGTTATTGTGAATGGTTCAGTAGTGGCATCCTAGGGAAGATCTACCTGTGCTTTAGTGGATTGAATATAATATGAAAAATAGAATGCAACTGTATAAATCAAGAGTACTACAAAGTATAACATTCCAGATCAAAAGAAGCACTGTGGGGTTAAAAGAGGTCCCCAGAATGACAGTTAGAATCACCATGAAAACTCATCTACAAAGAATGAAAAACACTAGGCTTGCCTATCTTAAAGAGATTAATATGACAGGCTACCAACAAAAAGCATATGCACTCATAAATTAAGCACTGGAAACTTAAGTGTAAAACAAATGCATCAGTCTTTTGCTTTCAAGGGGAACAATTGCAGAAGAGAAAAATATTTTGAATAAGAAAGGCAATTTGTTGTGTTAGAAGGAAGGTTCTGCACCCTTACTCACCAAATCAATAAACAGTGACACTCATCACTACAAGTTACATTGGTACCAAGTATAGCTCTGAGGAGGAAAAGGTCATTTACTCATAAAAATGTACAGAGCTACTGGAGAGAATTGGCGGGGGGTGGGGGGAATAATCCCACCAAAGAAACAAACGAAATCAATCAAAAAGCTTACCTCATGCTTCAGGGTTAAATAAATTCCAAGGCAGCCCTGACTGGGATGGTTGTGAACTATTCTACCTGTGCCAAGCATAAGATTTCTCATGGTTTCCTTTATAATATTTAGGGCTGCTCAGCCCTAAATGTTTAGCTGTCAGCCAAGGGCATGATTCATAATTCCCAGCTTTCTTTATGTTACAGATATTCTTATCATACACTTACTCCAAACCACTGCCATCAAAGAAAATGTTTGATGAAAGAAAAATTTTTCATTCTGCTGTTCACAGAAAATAGAAGTTAAAGGAACAAAAATCTCAGGTGAACAGACCATGTTATTTTGTTCGTTATTACTGATTCTTCTACATCAGCTTTTGGAGTGTTTTCAGGAAGATTCAGAAGAGAGAAGAGCTTTTCACACACATAAGAATGAGGAAGCCACTTGCAATTTTACAAGTACCAACTTACTATATTACAAGAACCAGTTTACCCCTTCAACTCTTGCAATACAACTGGCCTATTCTGAAGTGTTACTCTTAAAAGTTCTCACTTAGGTTTCACTTACCACTGTCACCTGAGGCTAATCATAATCTACAAAACCACACTGACAAAATAAAATCATCTGTCAAAAAATTTTCACCATTCTGCCTGCAAGCATGACCAAAGTAGTTCAGAAGATTTTCTTTATTTTTTTAATTATTTCCAATGCTCACTTCTTTCAATTTCCTTCTGAAATTATTTTTGTAAATCTTCTGCAATTCTTTCACAGTAATTCCCAGGGAGAGTATATTTATGGGTGTATCAGGCTAATCTTTATAATTTCCTGTTCAAGTGAGAAAGAAATAGATGAAATTATTGAAAAAGGAAAAATTAATGGAATTATTTATTTAGAACTTACCTTTTTTATTTGAAGGGAAAAAAAAAAAGGAGGAAAAAACCCTTAGTGATTAAGTAATGTATCCCACCTTATTGTTTTGGAGAGGATGTCATACAAATGCATTCAGCTAAAGCTGTTAGCTCTAAAGACAACATAAAAGTTAAAATGTGGTGGCAATTAAGATCCTGACTTATAAATTTAAAGTAATAACTGCAATATAAAAGTGTATGTCATCACTATATCAGGACTTGCTTCTACTGCTAGAAATAGATAAAGTTGGAGCTTGTGCAAAGGTAGAGGATGTGTAAAATTGTAACGGATTTTCAGAGGATGGCTTTGGCAATGACATACCCTGGCCTGGAGTGACACCTGAGCCACGACCAATCTATCTAAATGCTATGTTCAGAAAAGACTGCTGGACTGGGTGCTCACCAGAGTGGTCGCTTGAATACCCATCTGCAGCTGGTAAAAGCAATTATGAAAGTGAAGTAGCTTCTACCATCTAATAGCAGGTGACCTCCTACACTGCCCAGCCTGAAACTGGAGTCAGCCAGACTAGAAGAGGAGGACCACACTGACCGTAACAATTTTAATTCATACAGGCCTAGAGAAATGCAGCCAAAGACATGCTGAATCTAAAAAGAAAACTGAAAAGCCTGACAAGCCTAAGCTCCAAAACACTGAAAATAAAACAGATCTTACTCCAAGAACAATGCAAAAAAACTTCATCCAGACGTCTCAGAGCCTGAAATAGCTGAACTTGAATATGGTTGAAAATATCTGCAATACCTCCTATAATGGAGGGGCTGAGGTTTGCTGCTGACTGTGTCACAGATCCTCGTTATCTGAAACGTGACGTCACATTTTACAGGCTGCTCTGCAGAGACAAAACAAAATGCTACAAAAAAGCTGGTTTTTCTTTGGCTTGGTTTTTTTTTTTTTTTTTTGCTGGCCTATCTCTTGTTCCTATTTATCTAATTGTTCCTATTTAACTAATGTTAACTATCAAAATTCTAGAGAACAGTAGAGTCCAGAGAGGTACAACCTGGGAGTTTCTGGAGCAGTTTCAGTCCTAACTAAAAAAAAAAAAAACAATGTGGCACTAGAATTTTCTGTGGGTTTTCCAGTTAGCCACCATTTGGTGCAGCCACGCCACTGATGTTTTGGTTTTGCCTCTTAGATCAAGCTGCTGTGTGCTTAGGAAAGACTGAGAAATGCCTAAAGAAAACTTTCACCATTTCTTAGCAGAAGAGTGACAGCAGGAATAATTAATATCTCTGTGCTTCACAAACAGTGAAATCATATGCACAGTTTATCAAGAGTCTGTGTATGTAATTTTTCCATTAACAATTCTGCAGACAGAGCATTGATAATTGTGCCTGTGGTGAATCCCAATGAGGTGTGTTTCCCTGACATTGTTGCAGAAGGGGGAAAATGAATATATGCATTTTAAATTTTTATTATTACATTTTTACTGAAGTGTGGGGGCCTGAAGTTTCATGACTGTTTTAATGCAATTGGTTCCACTTAGGAGAGATGACATGTTGAAATGTGATGTGCTGAATGTTTCCCAGGTAATTGGAATTCAGTCAACAACAACAACACTGGGCATTGTCACAGGTTTTAATAAAAAGGTTTATCTTCCTCTTTTATATTATGGGACATGATGCATCATATTATACAATATCATGATCCTACATGACAGCCTCTCAAACAGAAATTTAAAAACTTTGCTTCACTCTGCACACTCCTGAATTTAGATCACAAGAGCACATTTTGAAGCGCCTGATATCTGATACAACTCTAATAATTTGTACAGCATTTCATCCCCCTCAGGGAAGAATCTGCGTCACTGTTGGTGCTGTTTACACTCTCTGTTTATGCATCTTTCCCCAGAGCTGTTGGAAGGAGAAGCCACAGGGAAAGAAGAAAGGACATGGTGCAAAAACTTATGGTAGAAGTTAAGAGCACTGCATAAACTCAGGGGGTTGTCATGGGAAACAGAGCCTGGCACTCAATGATTCTTTCAGTAAACTAATTTCTTTCGTATCAGAACAGGGAAAAAACTAGAGGTGAGTTAGTTGTCTGGGAAGAGAGAAGATTGCTGCTGCTATTGAAACCTTAAATCATATCTCAAACAAAATTAAAATGGAACTAAACAGATACTGAAAACTGAAGGTAAATTTTCACATTCTCCAACATTTAGTTCCTATCCAACTCAGATAAAGATGTACTAAATTTTCTTCCAGAAAATATTGTCCTAAGTCTTCCCACCTACCCTTTTAAGCAGGGAACCTTTCTGAATATTTGTACCTCAAAGATGAGGAGCCCAGTTTGGGTTGGTAGCTCTGAGAATGTGATAAACTGAACAGCCCTGATATTCTACAGGAGTTTTTTCCACAATTTTTTTTTTTTTGGCTACACTATTCAATGGGTAAAATATAATTTAAGGTTTAAACATCAGAAAGAGGCTTAAAGCCCACCACTGTTCCACACCTCATGTTTCTTTTGAACAAAGGAAAACAAGACTTCTTCTATGTCATGGAAGACCAAAAGCTGAGACATTCTTTTCAGTCCAATTTTTTGGATGTAAAACTAAATTCCTTCTGATAAGGATACTAACTCTAGCTATAAATTTTGTCCTGCAAATGCAGCAAAATACCACTAAGGCTTCTCATCTCTGCTTGCCACAGCTTTGACTGTAATAATTTTTACACTCCAGTGTAGATGTTGAATTATTTGTAAAGTCTAACTTAGACTCATATAGCCACCTTCTGACCTTTAGTTAAATCCAAAAAATTGCTACCAGCTGAAAATGATTTGGTGGCTTGAGTAGCAAGGCTGGATTTGGGAACAAATATCTGCCTAAATCCTGCCACTGGAGATAGATGCTTCTGCAGCAACTCTCAGTCTGAAAAGACCATGATAATCCAATCATCCTTAAGGATTCTGTTTCATGTATCTCTCAAGCTCTAGTTACCTCTTCATCTATACAAGGAGACATTCTTTTCTCAGAGAGAATGTCATGCACAGTGAAAGATGCTTGGTTTGTCTTAACCATCAGAGCTCAAGTGCAGACAGTACAAGCACCTCTTTCACCTTGACTGAACATCTGGCTCCTGGGCATCTGATGCTGCAGGAAATACTTTACTTTGTAATCCATATTTGAAGAAGCAGTTTATGCTCCTATCTTCTTTATTTCTGTGTATATGAAAATGAAATAAGCAAAGGGATATTTCTAGCAGAACCATGAATTTTGTGAGCACAATCTGTAACCTTTTTAGGTGCTCAGTAACACAACAAGGGGAATGAAAATTTTCTTCCTCTGTTTGTGGTACTCCTTAGCACACAGACAAGAAATAGCAACCAAGTCTCATACACTCATAGCTCCTATCTCACTTTCTCTCTTAAGCTTATTTTTAATACTTCAAAATAGTGGGTTACCTCAGGATTCTCTCTTCACCTTCACTTCCCTTTATCCTGAGGAAAACACATGAAAAGAAAGACATGGGAGGGATTGTGGCAGGATGCTGTTATAAACAAAGAATTTTTTTCTTTTTACATTAAAAATAAATCATTACTTTTTGATGTTAAGAGATTATTCTGTGCATTTAGCAGAAACCCCACCGACTGGTATTTCCCCAGAACAGACAGATGTCCTAAATACTATGTAGCAAAGAAAATCTCTGTGCAAAACAAGGGCAATCCAGTGGCCTTCCTAAAAGGCTAAGGTACAATTACAATTCATAGTGCTCCTGAATGTTGGTCCAGTCTGTATATGGTCCAATCCCCTGTAAGTTAGGACCATATTCTCAACACAGTCACCAAACTACTCAGCAGAGCTTTAGCTGTTATTTTGTTGGAGTGGAGTTTAAACCTCAGTTTCCTGTATGTGACTATTCCTGTAGAATTTAGCAACAAAGTAGCCTGAACAAGTAGGGTTTTAATATTTAATTTGATAATACTGATGCTTAGTGTCTGTGGTATGACAACTAAAATGGGGTTGGAAAATCTGATCTTCAGCTCCCCCCCAGACTCAATATATGATTAAAGCTAGGCCAAACAAGCTCTGTGTACTTTAGTTTCTCTGCATGCCAGCAGGATATAATAATTATTTCTCTACTTATGAATTTAGATTGGAAAACAGTTTTTATTCCTTTCCTATGAAGGAATATAGCTCGCTATGTGTCTAAACAGCATCTCAGTCCTGGCAAGAATTCCTTGATGTCCTTCTTAAGATAATAATGACAAAACAAGCACAAAATTTTCTCATTTCCAAACATGTGTTTCCTGGGATGCAGAATGGTTTTCTGCTGGCCAGACTAAACTAGGCAGTATCAGGCTAGACAGAAGGCCATCCACCTCCAGAGACTGCTCTCCACACAGAGGTTGCACTGGAAGCATTTGGAGACACCTCTGCCCTTTAGGTAAGCAACACTGAAGTCACCGTTGGAAAAATTCATTCCTGCCTGTCAATTTAATCACTTGATGGGGGATTAGGTGGGATATGTAAGGCATGGACCCCAACCACAGAGCATGACAGCACATTCCCACAAGGCAGGACATGATCTTGAGCCTGATGTAAGGTTCAAGGCAGAGCAACGTTTCCCTAAATCATGCTGAGTGAGATAATCCAGAGCTGGGATGGAGAGATGCCCAAGCCCCAGAGTAAACAAAACAGATGTAAGAACAGGTCTGAGACCTCTGCAAGGGCTAAAAGAGCAAAAAGTATAAAGTCCGTACAGTTTGCACAGCCAGAACCTCTAGGCTGATAGTGAATACCAACACCTTTTGAGACTAGAACAATTATTTATGTTATTTAAATTACTATGTACTGCAGCAGCACCTTAAAAATGGTCAGAAAGGCTTGTACTTTGTGACATCTGACTTTGGAAATCAGTTCAAGTGTATTTAAAAGCATAACAGCACAAAATGGGCTTCTTAAAAAGCGAACAGGCCACTGTGATTGTAAAGCAATACAGAAAAGTATAATTTATATGATTTTCTTTCCCCACTCCTTCCAGATGATTACAGTGTCAATTTGTAAACCAGTATAAAACTAAAGTGCCTTAACAAGAGAAAATTAGTTAAGAAAAAATTTAGCTTTCAAGTACAGGAGCAGGTAAACTACTTCCAAATCAAAAGTTCAATTTAATCTGAAAGGAAAACAAATCCATCAATGTCTATTCAATTTGCCCTAAAGCCTAGAGGGACATTCAACTCAGCTTCAACTGTGTCTATATATATGCTGTTTAAGTCTTAAGTTCTCTGTTTTCTCAATATAAGCTTCGCACTTGGCTGTCTAATTTAATTTTCATTTAGCATGTCTAAAAATTTTTGGGTTTTTTTCTAGGAGACCTTTAGTTTTTCAACATTGTCTTGGGTTTCCTTGTATTTGTTTGTTTTTTGTCCTAAATGCCATGATATTTTTTTATTTCACTTAAGTCTTGACAATTTCTGTAAGAGTGATGATCCCACAGTGAGGTTGTACAAAAGGCACATAGGCAACTTCACCATAGAAGACTTTTCTTTACAGTGGGAAATGGTAGAAACATATTCCCATGACCTGTGGTGGACATTGCTAAAAGCTGAACAAGTTGCTAAAAGAGTTGAACAATCTCAGTTAGAAGCCTAACTGGAAAAAGAGAAATGTGTGAAACCAGCGTTTGGCTCTGCAGTTGTTATTCAGTGTGCAGCAATGGTTTGCTTCATAAAACAAAGCCAGCGGATTTGTACTGGGTTCGTGTGGCCAGGTTTTGGTAGCAAGAGGCTGCAGGGGTGGATTTTGTGAGAAGCTGCCAGAAGCTTCCCCCATGTCCAACAGAGCTGGTGCTGCCCAAGGCTGAGTCCATGAGCAATGGTGGTGGAAGGAATCCTCTGGGATTCCTTCAGGATCTGATCCCTGGCTGCTTGGACACTTTCTCTGTATTCCCACCAGACTACCTGTCCTTGGTTCCTTTTTGCATTGTTTTGTGTTACATTTATTTAATTTTATTTTGGTTTTTGATGTTGTGAGATTCCTATGTGGACAGAATCTCCCACCAAGCTGTGTGAGTGCAAGTTTCTATTCCCCCTTTAAATATCAGCTCTTTACACATAATTAGCCACTATATACAGGTGTGCCTTGAAGTCCCTATCTAAAATAAACGTCCCATGGAGACACACATGATGTTCTGCAGAAAAGCATTGAGAACTGATCGTACCTTTTCCTTTAGTCTCTTAATCAAACTCTTCTGTAGTGCTAGTAAAAAAAAAAAAAACCAAAAAAACAAAAAAGATGTTCTTATTATGTTATTTTATTTTGATATCCTTTTATTTATGAATAGATATACTGTAAAACTAAATAGTTAACCAAATGCTGTGAATGTTTTTGTTTTTTTTTTAACAAAAAATTAAATTGAAAAAACAAACAAGATATACCACTGAGAATGTGAAAGTCTTGGAATTTTTCTGCACATTGAAGTTGAGTCAGAATCATCAGTTCTTCATGTTCCCATTTTTTCAAAACTCTTAGGGGGAAATTTACAGAAAACTAATATTAGTAAGAAACCCCAAGCCTTTTCTGTCCCTCGTTCTGCAGTGTGAAATTACACTTGTTTTGTTGAATCTATGGCAGTTTCACTCTGCTAATCCATTACTGAACAAGAGGCTGTAGAAACTACCAAAATTTGTGATCTTACTTATTCCTCACCACCATTTACTCAGAATTCTTGCGAGGCTTTTCTTTCAGTCTCAAACTTGAAAACCAGGAAATGTTTTATGGCCTGGTATGTGTGGTGGTCTGTGCAATGTTCCTTCTATGGGCCTCCCAAAGTCAGATTTCAGATGAGCAATTATGGTACCTGGGACTTTGTATCCCAGCTTGCCCTGATCCCTTGATTCAGAAATCCCAGTAAAAACCACCCATCTCCCCAAAACAACCATGGTTAGAAAAACACTGACAATTGTCATCTTAGTCTATCAAATCTGGCAGCCATCACCCTTTAGTATGGAAAGGAGCACCTGACAATGCAGCAGGCTAAACAGAGGTAATAACCATGACCTGCTCTGCAAAAACCTGCACTTGTTGTAAAATTGTCCAAGTGCCATGAGGCCCTCAGCTGGACACTGGAGATTTTGTTGGTTTGTGTAAACTGTATCTCTAATGGCATAAAAATCTTTCCATAGCAGGGTTGCATTGAAATATTTAGCTCTATCAAACACTTGCTTAAGTGTCACAGGCCAAATAATATTCCAAGGGTCTGAAAGAGGATATTTTCTTGCATACCTAATATTTTAAAGAAAAAGCAAGTGAGAAGAGAAATGGGTTTGCCTCTTACACTCAGATCAAGCACAATTTTTATGCAGGGAAAAGAAAGAGCAATAGTCTTATATGTTTCCAAAATGACTGGAAAGTCACCTTTAAGCAATTTGTGTTCTTATGAGAGGTGTTTGATGAATTTCCTGTTGCTTTCTGCTTTGCGGCAAATTTTCAGTCTGCAAATGAATTTTGGCTTCTCATATGGAGTCTAGTGACTAAACTTAGTGTGGGTGTACACACTCTGTAAATCAGCTACAGAGATGAAAAGCTCCGAGTCAGGCTTAAGAAATATTTGCAGTAGAGAGGGGATTTGATTACATGTTGAGGAAAATCTATTTCTTGTAGGTTTTTAAATTATATTTTATCTCCTAGATGCCCAAAGACATTGTCAGCAAGTGGAAAAATAAACAGAAGCTAATTTTGCTGTTTTGATGTCTTGTTGGCTCATGTCTTGCCTGAGAGGCCATATTCCTCTCATTGCTCTCCCATGGTCTTATATTACCTTAAAAAAAGAAAGAATTCAGCTCAAAGACTTCACATTTTTTGTCCACATATCAGTAAGTCGGGTGCTTAGCTCACATCTGAGCAGCTAAGAAGCTTGACAATTAACATGCAAATGCTGTGGGTGAATGAATTTTTCCTTTTGCCTTCCTGACCCCTTGACAGAAGCAACCTAAATGAGAAGTTGTATTTAATCATAGAGGATCTCCCTGAGGAGAGAGTGTAACCTCTGATACTCTTCATGGCAGCACACAAATTAGATGTCCTCTTCACAGAGGAACAAACAGAATGCTTCTTTCATATCAGGAAGCTTTCACAGATCTTCCCCATGGGGCAAACTTTCTTTAGAAGGACTCCTGTCCCTCACACATTGATTTGCAGTCTAACAGCTTGCAGAATTGTTTTACATGGATTGATCTTGTCATGTATTATCTAGCCTGCCATAGCAGAGCTTCTGACAAGATTTCTAAATGCTACATCAGGCTGCCCATAGAATCTTATCATAACAACCCTGACCTAAGGAAAAAGGTAGAATAAAAACAAGGGAAAAAATAGGATAATTTTATAAATTTTGACACTCTTGAAGTTATATGTTCAATATGTTGGAATGGGTAAATGCAAGTAGACAACAAAATTATGGAAAATGGTTTTCTGAGGGTTTTTTTTAAGGGAATTTTTCATAGTGAGATATTTTAAATCATGCTAAATTTTTATTCTAAAATCATGTGACTCAAAAAATAAATTCCTTAGGGCAAGGCTGCAAGTGTTGGATGTCCCAAAGCAGTGCAGTACTATTGAATACTTAGAGAAAAAGAGTTTTTTTGTATCTCCGTCCCATACCATGGGCTCTCAAGGCCAGATTACACTGACTGGGTATGGCTAATTTTGGAGAGGATTGCCTTCAAGCAGCTGCTGGAACAGAGTGCAGCTCTTTGCCTTCTCCACAATTTCAACTGCTATGAATACACTCAACCATAACTAAGTTTTTCATTAAACTCCTAAATTTATTTACAACAGAATTTTCTATTTCAACCCACAATTTTGAAGCAATCAGTTTTTCACACATCCTCTCCATGAACAGAAGAGTTTTTATCCATGGTAGACAGTGAAAAATATACTCCTGGTGAAGATTTCCAAGCCTAGGAATGTCAGCAATATGAAATATTCACTTGTTGGGGTATCTGACAATAACTTTGATCTGGCCACTCAGTCTGAAAATATCCTCTTTAAGACTGTCTTTATGAAGGAATGATTCTTTCAGTATCCAAAAAAAAAGGAGAAAGTGTGGCAGCATATGTGCTGCCACAAGAAAGTAATGTAAATTTCATTAAATTTAGTCAGCATGTTGCTGTTGACACTGTTTTTACATGGAAGATGCACAAATAGTAGAGTCTAACAGTTTAAAAAAAAAACAACTTAAAATTTCTGTGCTACATCCATTGGTTGGACATAACTAAAACAAGGCATCCAAGTTCCCTGGGGGCTTCCTGTTAAAACATTTTATCACTATGTCTGTTATGGGTATTTCCCAATAACTTAATTAATGCTGTTTTGGTCCTAAATCAAGCAGCTGAGTAGTGCTTATGTAGTTAGCAATGAAAATCAGGCTGGCCAAAGATTTTTTATTAAGTCTTTTTGCCATTTTTTTTTTAACAGAAAGTGTTTCGGCCAGAAAGTGTTCTGTTAGGGTTTTTTTATTATTATTTTTCATTATGAGAAGTGAGTTTTAGATATGCTGCCAAGGCATCTCATGGGAATTGCAGATCTGACATTTCATTTTTCAAACTTCCTCTGTGGGGTAGATCCACTGCTGCATTTTTTTTTATCTTTTATGTAGAAGGCTCAGTTTCTCTAAAATACCTATGAATATTGGCTCCAGCAGAGCTAATTTTATATCCAGATTGCTTACTGTCTGAAGCACCTGCCTTTGGTTTGGACCTCACATTTTTGTCCATGGTACCAACCATGCACTGCTTTCCAGTCAAGAGTTTTCTATTTTCATTTAATATGGCTAAACATTTATTCATATTACACCACCAGATTGACAGAGAAGACAAGAGCATTTAGTCTGCTTAGCATGAAATTCCACAGATTCCCCTACCAGAATGAGCTGAATTTTACAAATATTTAAAATAGCCACCTGCCCATGTTGCTCTTTTTCTCACACATACAACTAAAAGTTGCAAGAAGTAATTGGTAAAATTATCTCATGTGTTTTTTACTACATTAAATCCAAGTGTAAGACATAATCGGTTTAAGATAACACTTATGCTAGATAGCAGACTTAAAGTGGAAATCCATAACAAATTAAGGATTTTCTTTAGATTAATACCATGTTTGTGACAATGTACAGAAAACAAGGCCAAAATGCACAAAGAAAACAGGACTGCTACAATATCTGCTGTTCCTTGACTGATTCAGTAATTTGTCTTCTGAATTTTCTGGCACATCACATTGTGTTTAATTAGAGGCAGAATTATGTTCCTACCTCTCTGAAACTCTGCAGTCTCTGACTCAAAACTGAACTGTCTGTATTAACTCAGATTGGCTTTTCCTGACATTCTGCTGGCTGAATGTTAGATAATTGGCTCAGTCTCATGCAAATCCTCTGAAATTTGCAGAGAGCCTATATGAGATTTACCATTATTCTAAGAATGAAAGCCTGCTTCTTAAACCTCCTCAATCAATACAGTTTTTATCAATACTCAAAATAATGGAACCCATGGTATGATGGGGGATGGGAAACAAAGCATAGACAACACAACACACAGTTATTATTACCCCTTTTTACTCAGATTTATATACAGATCCTAAATATAGGTCAACACCTGTCATAAAGAAAACTCAATAATACAGTTAGTTAAAATTTCAAGAGTAGATTATTCCCACTTGGTTTTGCTGTCTTCCTTTTAAAGGTTGAAGGAAGTGCAGGAGTCCTTTTGAGAAGGAGAGGGAAGGCATGGGGATTTGGGGGTTATTCTGGTTTTACATTGTTCATTTAGTCAATATTTATAAATGTCACTTCTGCCTATTGGCATTTTCTTTTCTCAAGATGCTGCAAATGAATTGCAATTGTTTTAGATGCCATTCAGAGACTTTAGGAATAAATATTTACATATATCCCACACACAATTAGACACAGGAATTTCTCTTTTGGATACCACATTAAATACCTTGTCTTGTTGCATGGGGATATTCATCATAAAAATAACCCAGTCAACTGTTTGCTATCAGCTGAAACCAGATTGGTGTGAGTGGCCCAAGAGTAACCTCTGCTGCCTTTGGACAGAGCTGCCCAAAGAATCCCTTCACTAGGAGCATGGTGGAAGATGAAGAATGGATGCAGTTAATAACAGGAAAATTACCTAGTGAAGAGAAACACAGTAACAACAAAAACCTTTGACTTTTTTCCATATTGTTAAGTCCCTGGCAGGGACAAATGCAAGGCACCATTGTCCAGTTTCTTTGATTAAGCCAAACATAATTCATTAGAAACTCTGCTATTAATGTGTGATGTATAATCTGTAGCCAGGACATAATCATATTCCAGTTCATATTGAACACCATATTTCCTTAGAGTGAGAAAAGTTAATTTATACTTCACCAACCTTTTGATTATGCATGTGTGTGCATCCAGTTGCTCCAGGCTCCAGGTAAATGATACAGTCTAGACTTCATGTAGTTCATTAGATCAATATTCTATCTCCTTACATGGATGGAATTCGTGATGTCCTCCAAAGTCCAATTTTATTTCTTTCACCTCTCAAATTAAACACTGCCTTAAAGGTTTGCTTGATGGATTACTCTGTTTTATCTGATGATGGTCGTCAAGGCACATGTGGCAGTATATCTTATCCCATTAGTAAAGATCATTAGCTACAGCTAAATTGCCTCTCTATGGCACATAATAGTTTCATCTATTATTATCGTTCCTGTCCTGTAATTCAATTTCATGATTATGGTTTAACAAATCAAGGGGCACGGCAAACAATATATTTTAGCCATCATTTAAAGTCAAGTCATGTTACTGACAAGATACATAGGGTGGTGCTACAAGACATATTGTGATTTCACTCCTTTTGGTTTACTGAAAAATGTGCTATTCTTTCTCATTTCCTAACGTAGAAAAATATTGAATCAGGAAAAAAAAATGTGTATTATGCCTTCATTTTATCCTGTCAGTTCTTCTTTCTCTAGGAGAGCATCTGTACCTTGATAGAAGCTTTCCAAGCCTTGAGGGCAGGCCTTGTTTCTAGGGAATCAGGATTATGAAACAATGACACTTTATAAAAATGGCTAGTTAGGATTTGCCTAAATGACACCTATTCCCTAAGAATTTATTCAACACTCTTTCTCACTTGAGGCTTATAGGAGAAATCTCAATATATATACATATATATATACACACACACACATATATATATACACACACACTGAAAAATGACTTCCTTTTTGATTTGAAAATAGCTTTCTTTTTGATTTGAAAATGTATATTTTCAAGTATTCACTGAGCAATTACACAAGCACACATAAACCAGGAGACTCATGTCCTCTCATATCTGCAACTTATCAGAGATTTCACCTGCAATAGTGTTTTCCCATAATTCTAAGAGTCGATTTTGGGCCATTTCTCTGAGGCTATCAACTTTTGTCACTCCTTAACAAGCAGACCATTAAACCATTTCCCTCTCTCTTAGTCACTTGGTTTCATTGAATAATTATTCTCAGTTCCAAAAACTGTAATGGATGCTTTATCTCCTCTCTAGTGGCTGTTCACCAGAAAATATGACACATAATTAAGAACTCTGGGGGGAAAAGAGAGAGAAGAATTATTCCCATTATGTAGATGATTTTAATGAATTTTATATGAATATGAATTAATATGATTTAAAACTAATTACCAGAGAGACATTAATTCTAACATACCTAAGTAAACTGTGGTAGGAACAGTGACCAGTGATTACTGACTATCAGTAGTGTTTATGTTTTTATTTGGGAGAGAAATGGAAATAAATGTAATTAAACAGGCAGGAAGTTTCTTGAAAGCAGATGAAATCAGATGAAAGCTCTCAAATTTGTTAAGTAACTGTGGAATTTTGTTGCATTAACAGATATTACATTTCTTTCCTGGCTGCATTCATATTTTCATCTTATATCCAAGGAAGGCTTTAGAACTGTACAGCTCAAAGGAAAGGTGATTTTGGTGAGGAGGGTTTTAGGATGATTGATTGAATTCTTGAAAAGCATTTTGTCTGGCCTTTGGAAAGCTATTTATTAGGGGCTTTTGCAGCAAGACACTTAGGAGTGCTAGGTTTACTAAGAAATGTTTACATTTCAGTACCACACATGCTTACTTGCAAGTATATGTGACAAAGAATGAGTCACTTTGCCAAAGCTGTCACAAAGTTTGGGCATGGCTCCTACACTTAGGCACTTTCCTGCCACATGCTTTCCTTAGCCAGCTGAGAAGCCTGACCACAGTGATGGAGAATATTTCATCATGTAAACACTACAGAGGTAAAAAATGTAAAATTTACCATGTCCTAATTCCTGGGCAACAGATGTTATAAGCAATTATTGAATAAGTTACTTTGTAAACGTGAGGATCCCAGGCTTTTCATTACCTTTAAATTTAAAGTAAGCTTCCTGTCTGAGAGTCCAGCTCCAAGAGGGAGTTTTTGGCAGCCCCCTAAAAAGGGGACTGTAGGGAGATCACTTTATGTCCAGAGATTTATTATCTTTCACAGATAACTGATAATTATGAGGGGATTTTCGCTTAATAGAAGTTTCTAATTTTTTTAATGAAATATCAATTACTTCTACAAAGGAGAAATGTCTTTTCTGCTTGAGACCGTACTGCCTTAATTTCCCTTAGGGCTCCCAGTAGGATTCTTATATTTCTATTCAAAAATCCCAGACAGCATTAAGATTTTCTGATTGTGTGCACGTGCAGTGTCTTTTCCTCAGGGATTTTATTAGACTTCCCACACTTGAGTAGCTCCAGGTGCTACAGTAAAAATGGTTATGCTCATTCTAAGAAATGGTAACAAAAAATAGATGCTCAAGGCCAAGGAATTTCAGACTGTAACCAGTTCCCCACATTCAAGGATGGATAACTTCAGCCTTGTTAAAAGTGGGCTGTTGCAATCATTTCACTGAGGAGCCCTGTGAGATGAGGTGAAGAAATTAAGCCATTCCCAATTAAGAAGAGAGAATGGCACACGTTTTTGCAAAATAAAATCAGTCATCTCATGCACCTTCACATTAACAGCTAATCAATTATTACAGTGTCACATAATAAAAAGAAATTTATTCTATTCAGTAAATGTTTGTTAGTATTGGCAATATTTTGGAAAGAGATTCTCATGGATAGTTTTTTCAAATATTGAAGTATAAAGCAATCAGATATCTTATGTGAGTTGGCTGCAGACCGACAGTTACCTGGAACAGGATATCAGAGTTCCCAGCTGTAGAAGCTGGAAAATACCTAGACACACTTTGGCTCAGACACTTATTGAAATAGAAACACCTGTGTTAGGATTTTCTGCCTTCAGGGCAGGAATAGAAGGAAACAACTCAGTAATAATCATTTACAAAAGGGCTGGCTGAGTTTAGCAGAGGTCACTGGGTGATGAAACTTGTGCTAGGAGTGTATATTGCTGACTGCAGGCTAAAGGATTTTTCTTTTTTTTTTTTCATTTGATTTAGGGCTTTCATGTCAGTCTACATCTAAGTGAGGGGATTTTTTCTGGAGGCAGAGCCCTGGCAATATAATATGGCTCTGTCTATGAAAATATGCAGATTAAAAAGTCATTGCTGTTTCTGTATAAGTGCTTATTGATAGGGATAAATATTTTTACTTTTGGCCTCTCTGATTTCTGATTTCAGGAGCAGTGTTAGCTAGCACTGACTCTAAAAGAAAAGACCTTATATTCACACATTCTCTCTAATGAAAGATCACAGAAGATGTGGGAGTTCATGTGACCTCTGCTGGAAATTCATCCTCGGTGCTGCTCCTTCTCCTCTGTTCTCACCTCTCCCTGTTTGCATCTCCTGGGGTCCTTGAACAGATACAAGAAATGACAGGAAAGCAGGACATATTCTCTTACTGTTACCTTAGAGTGTTGATAATTACCACCAACTCAAAGGCCAAAAGCTCTTGTAAGCACAGGGAAATGAAATGCAGTTCAGTGAGAGGGAGTAGGTGCAAACGTCGGAGCAGTGAAACAGCAGCTCTGGGCCAACCTGAAGCATCAGTAAATCTGTGAGTACTGCAGCACTGACCTTAACAGCTCATGTCAGGGGAATCCTTCCTTAGAAGGGGAACTGGATATGCCTATCAAATTGTTTCAATGCATAACCCTTTCTGATTCATGTCCTAGAAGTGCTGCTGGATTTGAGGCACAAAATTCCTTCATGCTCAGAAATCAAGGGCTGACTGGTTGATATTGCTTGGAGGAGTTTTTACTCCAGCTAGAACTAAATGAGAAAATGGTTTGCCCACAAACCCTCCATGTAGGAACTAACTTAAGCAAATCAATGTCTACTCAGAGTAGCATAGATTTCTTGCTCTCATTGTGGACAGCTTAATGTTTTAGCAGTTTCCAGTAGTCTGAAAAGTCTTTTCCCACTGTGTGGCTACAGGCTGCCTTGGGAGGATCCGTCTGCTGCAATGCTGTATTTTGTGGCATGCCTCAAGCTCAGAGATCCCATTTGAATGAGCTTATGCTGTGGTTGAAAGTCAAGCTTTGTGTGGCAGCTTTTGATTGAGAAATATTTCACCTAATTCATCTGTGTTAAGGATGGCAAAAAATCAAACCCTCCCACGCACCCTTTATAAATCACCCTGGCTAACACAGCAGTAAATGTGTTATCAAAAATGCAACACCTATTACTGTGAGTTTCAAACAGCCAGCACTGTAAGCTGGATCTGAACCTGTGGGGAAGGTATAAATTGATTAGACTTTTTGAGAAGCTATAAATTACAGAAAAGCAAGATGAACATCTTTAAAGGGTTGACAACAAAGAAAAGAAAGATGATTGAACACAAAAATGCTGGTCTAAACCACAAATAGCTTGTTCCTAAGAGAACAAGGGTAGTGAAAACTTTTCTAGCTTTGAATAAGGGAGGAAGGGTGAAGACAAAGACCTTGGTGGATTAGAAATATAGGCAAAGAAGGAAGATTAAAACCCTTGACAATATAAAGCCCTTAACTAGAAAAATAATGAGGAAAAATGAGTCATTATCATTAGTGAATATTTAGCTGGAAAAGAATGACAATTAATACCATGCCAGCTTTATTAAGATGCTCTCTGCAGCACCTCATCATCCCCATCTTCTGTAAAAACTGAAATGTAATTTCAATTTAAAGTCTTTAAATGGGGAGTTGAAAAAAGTCATGTGGCAATGAGATCCATGGGTAGGTTTGCAATAGGGTCCATTTTAATGTCCAGCCTTTGTCACCTATTATTATCTCTGCAAGCCTGCAGAACCAAGAAATAATCACATACTATGCAATAAAAATGTAAGAGAATTTTCTCGGTGTGAAAAGGCTCCGGATGGAGTGACAAAGAGAGAGAGAATAGAGGTGTTTCCTGTAAGTAGCCTAACGACCCACCTCGGATGGAAATCCCAGTTCTCAGAGGTTCAGAGTGCACAGCTCTTGGGAATTGACAGAAAAGAGGAGTTACACAGAGGAGGAGCCCTAGGATACATTAGAGCACTCTTAGATAAACTTTGATTGTAAAAGCTTGACTTGAGGACAGTTTTGTATACACCCCTGTCCAGCAAACCTTACTTTGCCTGGTACCCCACTTTGAGGATAAAGGTATTCTGGTATTATTTCTCTTCCATTCTATTCTTTTATAAAGAGATAACTTCCAGTCATTTACCATTTGGCCCTCTTCCCTTATTTCATTAGTGGGAGTAATTGAACACTGAGCTAGCCTTCAGGGAACATCTAAATAAACAGTTGCAGGGAGGTGTGCTGATCTGATTTATGCTCTGAGCAGTATTTTCTGTGTACAACAAGCCACGTTTGTAATGAGCCTCAGCCAGTACTATCAGATGAACTTTGTATGGCCTCATCCTGAAGAGGTTTTTTGGTATAGAATACAGTCAAGAAAACAACATCAAATTGGAAAAACACATTTACATGTATGTATTCTTCAACTTCCATACTCATATCATGTCCATATTAATATTCCACATAAAGTCAAGTTAAAGGTTTTCAAATGTACTGCAGAACAATTTATTTTTTTCTTTTAACTCCATGTTAACTGAAAAAAATCACCAGAATATTCTTCATCTGTCTAAAGTATGCTTCTCTCTTTTTTCTTGTGAACAATGCATTTAACAAATGAAAGTCAGGAATGTCTTTGATGACTTGAACCTGTAGTCTAGAATGAAGAAAATGAAATCTTCAAAAAGAGATGAATGTCATCCTGCAGTAAGCTGATATGGAATAAGTCTTCTATAAAAATATTTTTCCATAGCCTTTGTACTTGTTCTTAAGAAGGGGTAGTTTCTAGGCCTTCTAGAACAGATGTCAACCTTAACTATAATTTTAATAAAATTAGGTAATATAAGATATCTTTTAAAAAGTATGCTTATTTTTAGCCTTCCCTTTCATTCTTTGAGACTCTTTATTTATACACATTTTTATTCTTCATTGCATCTTTTAAATTGAAGACTCATTCTTATTCCCAGAAGGCAAAGTTAATTAACCAAAAAATGAAAACAAACCACCTTTGTTTCTGCTTGCTTTTTACATTAGAGGGCAGAGTTCCACCTCATCTATCTGTTCATCTTTTATTTATTCAAAGATGTCTGATAAAATTAATTGGGAATTTATTAAAAAGGCTATGCTAACATCTTGGGGGAAGACAGACCTTTATTTAATATGCAAATGTGCAGATACTATGTGTCAGAATCAATGTAGCTGTTACTTTGAGGTATTATTTCAGGAAAATTAACTCTGTGGGCCCCTTCAAATTTAATTTTGTGCTATGACAAACATGATCCAGCAATTGAAAGAAGGCAAGAATTTCTAAGAATCATGATAAAAATTTGCATTTTTAATGTTGTCTTCTATATTTATTAAACTTTTGAACTAATTTTTTTGTAAAATTGGCACCGAAACAAAAGTTTCTGATCACTTTCCATTATAATTTTGACAATTTTTTAAGTGTTTAGGTTTGTATTGCAAGCAAATTAGTGTGAGGGGGCAGTAAATACAGTCTAATGCTAAGAAAGGAAGACAAAGGATGAAATCATAATTTTTACTGTAGTCTAACTACATAATTAAAGGTCATTATCACCTGCTTATTGTTTCTTTAACAATAGCTGTATATTTCTCTTGAGTTTTGAGGGATCTCCTAGTCCGTGCTTTTATGTTGGTTGTTTATTTTTCTGCGGGGTGCCACATTAAACTTGAGATAAATAAACAAGACTGAGAATTTGCAGGATACACTCAGAAGTGGAAAATGAGTCATTCTGTGTCAGAAAATAGCCTTGGTAATTAACTAGTGTTCATGATGATCCAATATGTGTGGCTCAGTATTAAACACATCTGAAATAACTCTCTCGAATTGATTTTAATTCCATTCTACATGTTTAAAGTTTCAAATAAAAATTTAATGCTTTAATTTATGTATTTTTCCCCAGGTTCTCCATTTCATAAAGATTTGTTCTTAACCACACTCCTCTGTCAGGAGCACAAGTCTTTTCCATCCCATGACCCTGTCCTGTCTCTGGAGCCAGGCAGTATTGATAAAATGCCTGCTAGAGCTCCTTAAAGCTCAGTCATTAAAGTATGAATCCCTTAAGACAGGCTGAATCAGATATTGAATATCTGATCTGAATTCCAGCTTTCCCTAGGCATCTCCAGCCTGGAAGGGCTTCATCTTCAAGCCTGGACAGAAGAATAAGTAGCAGACTAGACAAAATTGATTTGAAAGGTATCTCCAGAAGACATATTCTCCATACCTCTTCTTGGAGCAAGAAAAACTACATCTAAATTGTTCCTGACAGAAGTTCATCTACCTCTTGAAAAGGACCCAGAGCTGAGGTCTTGGCACATTCCTCTGGCAATCTGAACTTCTATTTCCTTCTCATAAAAAGGGTCCTCCTGCAAGCTGACCTGAATGCCTCCTGCTCCAGCTGTATTTGGGTTGACTGCGGGTTCAAATCCAGGACACAGCTAAGTGCCACGCAGCCAGTCTCTCTCTATGTGCTCCTGTGGGTGGAGTGGGGAGGAGAATTGAGGGGAAAAAAATGTCAAGCTCCTGGGTCGAGATAACAGCAGTTCAATAATTGAAATAAAGTGTAATAGCAATATATGAAAAGGGAGAGATGGAAAGAGAGGAAGCAATAAAATAAAAGGGGAAAAAAAGAAAGAAAGAAAAAAAGAAAAAGAGAGAAATAAAATCCAAGAAAGACATGTGATACACAATACAACTGCTTACCCCCTGCTGACTGATGCCCAACAGGTCTCTGAGCAGGGATTGATCCCTCACAGCCAATCCTCCCATCTTATAGACTGACAATGATATTCTGTGGCATTGAATCACCCCCTTCCAGCTTCTTTTGCACCTGCACCTTGGCAGAGCATGGGAAACTGAAAAATCCTTGACTTAGTGTAAGCACTGCTTAGCAACAGCTAAAACATCAGTGTGTTATCAACATTATTCTCATACAAAATCCAACACACACCACTGTAGCAGCTGCTAGGAAGAAAATTAACTCTATCCCAGCTGAAACCAGGACATAAATAAATTGGTATCACCTCATACTGATCCCCCTTCCTAATATAAATTCCAGTTTATATAAATTCCCCTTCCTAATATAAATTCCAGTTCCAAGCTTTTTTCAGTGCTTGAGGAGCAAGACAAGCAGCATGTCTTGGGTAAGTGCATTTAGCAGGAGTCCATCTCTCTGTATGTAGCATGCACCTACAGTGGAAAATTTATTGAGATAAGGTAGGATCCAGGCTGATAAAAAAAATTATCTGCTCTTGCATACACTGACTCAAGCACTCTCCCACAAGGTGCAGTTGTGTGCTCTAAGGTAGCCATTAGTGTCAGGTAACACAAGGCGTGGGAAGTCGATGGATCAGCTGGGGGCAGCTTAACTAAAAAATCAGCATTGTCCTTTGTTATTTGTGATGTGGTAGCTCTGAAGGACCCCTCCAGAATGTTTTTCACAGAGAAAAGCTTTATAAATAGTAGCTAATCATGCATCACAGGCTGGAGGGTTTTTTTTTTCCTTCCCTCTAGAAAAGACCTGAACATAAAATTTTCTTTCATTTTCTCAGGCAGTCCACAGGAGAGACATGGACAGAGTACAAGTCAAGTGTCTACTCATCTTGCACCCATCCTTTCTTTTTGAATCAAAGGAGAGAGATCTTTTTCTCCAGTGTAGAATAGATAAGTACCAGGGTGATTGTAAAAAGAGTTGTATTGATCTGGTCTCCACACAGTGTGAGAAATGGAAAAGAACTAGTAATTACCTGCCTCATAATTCTGAACATGATGAACCAGGAAAAATGCTCCAAGAAATTGCTTCCCATGAAGTAATTAATCTTTTAATTTTCTTTTTCTATCACATGGCTTCTTTAAGTCTCTTTAATTCTCATCTAATACCACAGAACTAGTCAGCACTACACTCCTCAATGCATATATCAGTTTCTAAGTCCTTCCTTATCTGTTCATATATTCTGCTCCTGTAAAGTTGAGTTGCTCATTAGGTTAAAGATCTTTATATGAGTAGAAAAATACACTGTGATTCTAAATCAGAGCAAATAAATTTAGTTGAAGGCCCTATTATTCAGTCTCTCCATCGCAGTTCAGCTACTATCCTTAATGGTGTCAAATGCTAACTTCCCTGAGTAATATCAAACCCAGCCACATGTAAAGAATCCTTCACGTGTCCTTTCATCTTAGTTTCACCCATGTAGGATTGAAGTTTGTGAGCTGCACAGAGTTCATGGTTCTTTTTAATGCAAAAGATGAATGAAACCATGGCATTTTCACACTGTTTCAGAAGACACAAGGTTGACCCATTTTATTTCATTTCAGTCTCTTCTCACAGGCAATATACATCAGAAACTGAGTTTATGGGTCCGGGTGACAGCTGAACAGGCCAGGTAGATTTGCAATAGGGTGATGGCCAAAGACACTGGCTGGCAGGTCAAGTCCTGGTTCCCAGCAATCTCTCTGCTTGACCCAAGGCAATACAGTTGATCTGTCTGTAATTTTGTCTTCTGCATTAAAACATGAGTTGTATTTCCTTTGTCTGTGTTGCTATTTTAAGTGATAAGGTCTTTGAGGCAAACAATTTGAATTTCATTTGCACAGGTCCTTGTTCAATTTAGGAGTATGAACAAAACTCAACCTCTTTCCCACTTCTTACTGAAATTCTTTATACAACTTACAGAACTGATAAATGTCTCCACTGCTTTTGTTACAGACTTGGCAAATAGCCATATTATGGCATCATCATATTTGCAATATATCTGCAGAAGAGCTCAGTGGAAGAGTGTACTCTCCACATTAATGATACCATGAATGTGATTTTTAAGTACTTATATTCTAATGCTGCAACTTCAAACCAAGATTAGATGTGAAAAGGTGAGAAGGCTTACAGGATTGTACTCTCTAAAAGCTTATGAAAATACAGCAAGAAGTATCAGGGCAGGAAATATGGGATGGAAATCAGAATAAGCAAAGAACTATCTTCATTAAATGACCTCATTAAAAAAGGTAGTTAGATGTTTGCTAAACTCCTGCTGTGATGACATTAAAAAAAAAGATCCTTTAAAAATGGAAGATATTAAAAGATACCAAGAAAATAATATATTCTTTTGTAAATGCTGCACTTCATGCTATTAATTTCAATGACTGTTTCATATTTGCCTTTCACCTTGATAATGTAATTATAATGGTACAAGATATTCCACATAGATGCCAAGATGCAATTTAACTGTCTCCATGTTTCCCAGTCAGATTGTACCTTGCATTTGACCCAGGTGCTGTATGGTTATTAATAGATATGCAATGGGAAGTCACACTGATACTTTTGCTAGGATCACATTGTCATTTACCTGACAGTAAAGGAGAGGCAAATAAACATGACTTCATTGTTGGTGCAATCTAAAGAGAATGCAAAAATTAAAATTGAGTGCAGATTATCAGTGCAAAGGCTTTTGGACAAGGTCCATTTCTACCACTGAAACCTTTATCCCTTTATGCTTTTCTTGGCTGCAGGTGTCTGTTCATGCAGGTTTCCCAACAGGATGCAGTAAATTGGCACATTGTCAGAGATCAGCAGTAATGGAGCAAGTTCATCAGGGTGCAATCCCCCTATAGCCAGAGCAGTTGCATTCAGTTTTGTGTTTCTATACACTGATCACCCTGTTCTTCCAAAATTAATAGGTTCTATAATAAAGAAACAGGACAAACACCATTGCACCCTACTCTGATAATGATAATTTTTAAAATAACAAATAAAAAAAGTAAGCCAAAGCAAGACATTCAGATGTAAACTAAAGTCAGTGGAGATAATCCAGAATTCAGATGTAATTTTAGTGTGGCACTTTTGTCTATATATTCCTATAAACCAAATTCTGACATTAAGAATTTTATCCTACCTCGTGAAAAAGAGCAAGTTTTGTTCAAGTGGTTTCACTGAGAAAGAGCAGTTTATATGAGTTCTGGGTTTGCAGAATGCAATGTTGAACCTGTAGTTCATCTTTTTGGACAGAAATTTCTGGGAGACATTTCCTAATGAAAAATGTTGATTCACCGAAAATTAATTTCTTCCTCTTAGCTTCCTGCAAGGAAAAATTTCTCACATTCTGAGAAGAGAAGCAGCCTATTCTAAAACACACAGTGCTTTAGAGATTTAAAGCAGGGATATGATCGCCAGTCACATAATGCTGTTCTTTTAAGCCTATTTCTGTTTCACTCTGCCAAAAATAATAACGTATTATTCATTTATCTTCAAACTATTTCAATTATTTCTACTTTAGTCCCAGACAACCTATTTGACATGTGTGTATATATTCATATGAAAACCTATTTTCACTTCAGCCCACTCTTTCTCTGACTGATTTCCTTACGTTGTTTTTCACACTTCTCTCATGCAACCACACATAATGAGAATGACCAAATGTACCATTACTACACTATTCTGTGCTGCTCTTGTAACTCCATATTATCTAGCCTTCATTTTCACCAAACTGTGCTTATTGAGGACATAATTAAAAATAAAACCAAAAATTTGCTTTTAGGACAATCTTAAGTTTTAGACTAGCCCCTACTTTTGATTTGAGGTTGGATATTCAGATCGAAAACTTTAACTGTGATCTTGCGTCAGCCATTTTCATGAGCATTTACTAACATCACCATAATAAAATAGTCAAATATTGGGATTTTCAAAGGACAATGATGAAGTCAGTCCCTTCATATGTATAGAATCTTTTGAGTACCTAAGCCTCATCTGTTCTGGTTTATACTGAAGCTTTTTCTATAATTACATTCCAGACAATAACACAACACTTTTCTTCTTCACTGCTGAACTCTTGATCTACCATCTTTATTATGCTTCCTTTTAGAAATAATTTTATGGTCAAATACCCAGCTGAAATTTAAATAAAATGAAATCATGACTTCTTTTCACCATTAGCCCAAGATAACATAATAGCATTATGACAGGTGAAGGTTAACATTTCTATTGGCAACTTTCATTTAAGCCATCTCTGAGCAGGATGGCATGCATAATTGCTTTGCACCAATAGAGGAAATAACTCCCATTAATCCTGTAGTGAAGGTCATAGAAACATTGCACAGGCTCAGAACAATCACAGAATGAAGACACAAGAGAACAACAGAGTCATTTAATTCACACACCCCTAGCTACAGTCACAACCTCAGACAACTATTTACCTAGCCATTACAACATTTTTTCAGTTAGAATCTTCTAGCAAATAAGAAAAGGAAAACTCATTTAAAAAATAAAGTAAGTCTTTGTTAAGAGTTACAAATTACTTAAAATAATATTTTTAAATAGCACAAACTACCACAGATGAGTTGGATCTGGTCTATTATAAAATAAAAGCCCCCCATTTTCAGCAAAACAGCAAAATTAATCCTGATGCAGAGAGAATCAGACCTTCTATTTTTAATTATTTTTCATTTTTGCTATTATTAACATGCCCTTGTTCCATTCAGGAATATCAAGAGGCAATCTATTCCTGTGATAATTCTGGCCCAGTTTTTCAAGCCCAAGAGAATCTGTTAGTTTGGAATTCAGTGATTAGATGAGCCAAATCAGAGCTCCATCATTATATTTAACTTTCCCACTGCAAGTAAAAAACATGAATCTGCACTATGGACTTACACAGTAATTATTGCCAGGGGATATCCTTCCATTTTAGGGATTTTAAATTGATAACCCACTCCTAAACCAAAAGATTTCCATAGAAAACTCCAGAAGTTACTCTGGAGAGAAGGAATGCATAGCAGGTAGACACCATTACAGAAGGATTAATTGGCACTCCACTATGCTTCAAGCATTCCTCTAGATCAGAGGATTAATCAGAGATGACCCAGCTTCATGCACATCAGGGAATGCAAATTGAGGTGACACACCATGCCATTTGAGTAATAGCAGCAATCATGGGAAGCATCTTCTGCTTCTGGACACATGTGAAAACCATGGACTCTGTTTCAAAACTGCCTCATTATGTGCTGCTGAGGGAAGGACCATCTCCTATTGTATAAGCACATTGTTTTCCAGAGGATTAACTTTGTACTTGATGATGAACTGGCTGTTGTCTGCCCACCATCTCCTTCACTCTATTTCCCAGTCCCCTTGCACACACCTTTCACCCTCTCATTTTCTCAGTCAATTCCTCATTTTCTCTGAGACTAATCCTGACTCAGCCACATTCCATGCTAGGAAAATTTCCCCCTTCTGTGCCATTTTTCAGCCACTGTTCCCTTCATTTTATTTCTGCTATTTACCAATATCTATCATTTACTTGGACTAAAAGATACCACTAAAAAAGGCTATTTCTGTCTCTCTCCAGCTAAATCTTCCTCTCCTTACTCTTGCTATTATCACTGGCTGAATGTTGCTCTTACACAAGACTGTGAAACATTCCACAAGCTCATTGCTTATAAACTCTTTACATGGATAGTTTGTTTTGCACATGCTTTGTAGCTGCACAATCAAACTGGGTATGCGAATATGCAACAGATAGAGGAGTTATCACATGTCATTTGATCAACAGGACATAGTGATGTCCTTGGTTTTGATCTGTCCTATTGAAAAGTAAAAGGCACAGGAATAATTTGCTCTTGGTTTCCAATTCTGTTGGACCAAGAATGCACAACTCTCAGTTACTGTGGCTTCATTGACAGGTTGTAGCCTAGGAAGCCATTGCAGCCATTTCTCCCAAATAGCAACTCCTTTAAATATCTTCCCATTAGCTGTTTGCCATTTCTCTCAGTGTCTTACCCACTGTAGTTTTTATTTCATTAATGCAATGCAGGAAGCAGGTAAGTATGGGAAAATCACAATGCTCACTGAGTATGCTGTGAAGGTCAATGCTGCATAAAGACATGCTCCAGAACTTGTTTATATTTGGGGCCATGAAAACTGTAAATGTTGTATAAACAATTAGGACTGATTTAATTACATTCAGACACTCTTTTGTTTGGTTGTTTTAAGTTATTAAGAAAACTCTCAAAGCAAATATCAGAACTCAGAAAATCTCAGAAGAAATGAAATTTCTGAGTGACTTCCAATCTGTGATGCCACTCTTTTACTAGAACTGGAGAGACTTCCTTCTAAATGAAGCAGTTGCTCTTTTTCTCCCAACAATTTAAAGAGTGAAACTAAAGCATTTTTGCCTGCACATGTTAGTCCTAAAGTATGTAAAAAGTGACAAGAACAATCATAAAACAACAGCTGTAAATACAGGGTGACATTTCTTTACAAGAGTGCCATTGGATACAGAATAAAAAGGAATACAATTACAACTGAACCAACAGGTAACCTACCTACCTACCTACCTCTGGACAGGAATTCCTGTCAGCATGGCACACAGCCAAAGTAGCCTGTTTCCCAAAAGCAGATTCATTGAATTGGACTGCAGATAAAGATCATTTTACTCTGACAAAGAACTAAATTGTTGCCAAGTCTTGCAGTTTATTCTTGGTCTTGTGAAGACATCAGCATCTCTAAAATCATTCAGTGATCCAGAAAATAGATCCTGACACTAACTTGCCAAAAATGAAATTAACTTTCACAGAATCACAGAATAATGGAAGAGATAAGGCTGGAAGGGACCATGCTGGGTCATCTGGTCCAACCTCCCTGCTCAGGTAGGCTCATCCCAAAATACACGGCACAGGACTGTGTCCAGAAAGTTATGGAATATCTGCAGTCAGGGACACTTCACAAACTCTTTTGGGCAATCTGTCCCAGTGCTCGATCACCTGCACATAAAGAAGTTCTTTCTCATGTTCAGGTGGCAGTTCCTGTGTATCAGTTTCTGCCCTTTGCCTCTTGTCCTGTTGCCCAGCAGCACCTAGAAGAGGCTGGTCCACCCTCTGATACCCTCCCTTCAGGTACTCATAGTCATTGATGAGGTTCCCTCTCAATCATCTCCTCTCAAGGATGAACAGGCCCAACTCTCTCAGCCTGTCCTTCTAAGCAAGGTGCTCTGGTCCCTTGGTCATCTTTGTGGCCTCTTCTGCACCCAATCCAGGAGTTCCATGACTCTTTTGTACTAAGGAGTCCAGAACTGGACACAGCACTCCAGATGTGCCCTCACCAAGGATGAGTAGAGGGCCAGGAACGTTTCCCTCAAACTGGCAATGTTCCTCCTAATGCACCTCAGGATACAAATGCCAGGATACGCTGCTGGCTCATGGACAATTCGTCATCCATCAGGACCCCCAGGTCCTTCACAGAGCTGCTTTTCAGCAGCTCAGCTCCCAGCCTTTACTGGTGCAGAGGGTTATTCTTCAACCTTTCAGACACATCAGTCTTTAATCTGATCCATCATGTGCCACAGAATCATTGTGTCAGCACAGACAGACCAGCAGAAAAGCAAGCCTTTGACTGGAGAGGAAAAGTCCTTCCTTTCACTACAAACTGAAATTTATGTAATTTTCAAGGGACATAGTCATAGTCCAGGACTTAACCAATTTTCACTGCTTCTACATGCTACCCATTCCTCAACCACAGCTATGACTTTCATGTCCAGTTCTGTTACTGACACAGTACAATTTGTCTTCTTTGAACTGAATTTATCTCTGTTTTGACTAGTTTGCTATAATCTCACATGTACTGTTAGTCTCTGCAACAGAACCAGCCGCTCTATTTCCTTGGAAGAGATTTCTGTCAATGAGAATACATCATTTCAATGTCCATCTAGGGTTTTCTACTCAAAGGGTTCAGGGTTATTACCTCTGTGAACCACCAGCAGTGAAAGCTACAGAAGAGACATGCCACAGCAATGCACTCCTTAAACACCACGGCAATATCCTGTCAGTTGAACATCATAGCTAATTACTGGACAGAAATTACATTCAAGACCACCCACTGATTGAAAAATGATGTAGGTGTTGACATTCAGTCTTGGACTTCATTTGGTTACTCCCATGGCTGATCTTCCAGAATTTCCCTTTGGTGCTACACCTGCTTGCTTTATAGTAGGAACACTGTGATGTACTGCATGAACTGCTGAAATAAGTACATGAATATATACCTGAGTAAAAGGGTCTCACTATGGTATTTAATTAATGACTTGTGATTCATATGGGACAAAATCAGAAATTTTAGTCATGGAAAATTGAAGCGCCGTAAGATAAAAAACCAAATAATCTCTGAAGTACAAGGATACAAATTATTTCTGGAGAGTTTTCAGAAAGAATTGAGGAAACCAGCAGCTGAAGAGAACTCTGTTCAATTTTTTTGCTTTCAATATTAAGGAAATCAGACAAAAAAGCAGGCCAGGCTGACATGTGGTGTATGGGATTCAGCTGAGCATCTGGCCATTCATACTAAAACATTTGTCACAAATGTCCCTGCTCAAACTACACCAATGTGAGCTAACAAATCTGAATCACATCTCACTCACCACAGTTCATTATGCAAAAATGGAACAAATATTTGGGGTTTTCTTAAATATGGTCAATTCAACACAGAGGAAAAACTTGTCTCAGTTATAGTGATGTTCTGGGATATAATTTTTTTCCTATATCTTGATACATTAGTGTGAATATAAAATTCCAGCACATGACTGGCACTTAAAAGATGACTGAAAACAACATCCAAATAGAAATGTACTGGTGCCACCTCCTCAGACTTCCTATCATTTTACTTTTTTAGAAAGGATGCTTCAATCTCAAGTAGATTGTACTTTGGGTGCGTCACCCTGAGTTTGCCCTATTTATGTCTCCTTTAGGGAGAAAATCAAAATCACAATGAAAATTTCAAAAACATTGCTTTCAGGATTTTATACAATCACAACTGGATTCTGTATCAACAGGTCAAGATGCTCATATATAAGTATCTGATCAATACCCTTTAGCTGGAATATCAAGGAAGTTGTGAATATTACTGTCTTTTAATTACAGACATGGAGTTAGTGGATAGAGTCTAAAGGAGAACAGTGGGGAGTTTAAAATGGTGTAAAAAACATTTTCTCCAGGGAGTGATATTGTGGCTTTTTTACTGTAGGCAAGAGACAACAGAGAAATCTACTATACCTTATCCTTAAATATGTAAATTGTTATAGAGAAGCAGAGAATAAGCCAAGTCTATTGCATATTTTTTAATTGTACGTCTTTTTCTATAACATCCCCTGTGTTTAACATGGTCCTATCTGTTCTGTCATTTAACACATACCAGAGTGATGACCAGTCCTTCATTTGTTTTCAGGACAGTGCCATTGGCATGGAGGTCTTCATTTCAGATAGTGATACTGTTGGGATGTAATGAAGTTGGGTTTCACTATATCATTTATATTCATTTTATTAAAGCTGTGTAGAGCAAAACATCCATATTTATGCTGTATTTAACTTTCTATTAATAATAAATTTGTGTGAAATACTTTTGTTATCAATATTGATCATTATTCCAAGTGAAAGCCAAGATGTCAAGGTTTCCTTTAGCATCCTCAGTTATATTTAATAGCCCTGTTGATGAGTGAGAGACTAATGAAGGCTAACAGATGGTCTATTTAATATTGCTGTAGGGTTTGAAGCACTTGCCAAAACAGATACACAAAAGGATTTGACAACCCTGTAGCTGAAAACCTTTAATTACATCTACTTCACTCCTAGGGGTTTCTGTGAGGCCAACACAACAGCACAGCTTTAGGATGGGTCAGCATGGTGAGCAAAGGCTTTGCAGAGCCACACAGTGAGTCCTGGTAAAACTATTTGCTGAACATTAATAAACTGGGCTTGGTGCAGGAAGCTTAGAAAGACAAGCCTGGACAGAGAGAGGGAGATAAGGGATGATGCTTTCTCTGCCTCTGAGAACAGTTTGCCCTTTTCCTAAAATACCACCTCTTGAAGACTGTCATCACCTGCTGAACAGGTAGGTGGGGAGAAAGCCTGCAGCCAAAGTGGTCCTTTAATTATACCTGAGTTATAGCTGGGACTTCACCTTAAAATCATGTGAACTTCAGTTCCATTTACTACTATTAGGAACAGTAGTCTGCAAGTAAAGGAGCTAAAATTTGCTGAGGTTGCAGAACTCTATCTTTGCAGGAGTGAAAAAATTTATTCAGGACAAAACAATACGTACAGAAATCTAAAGTTTCTAATAACTCTTCAGATTTTTTGTTCCAAGTTTGAGTTGAAAGGAGCTTTCAGTGACTTTCAATGATTTTCCCCTGGCTTTACCTGCAGCAATTGCCCCCTGGTTTTCAGGCACAAATTCACACCACTTCCAAAATTAAAAGGCATAATTAGCAGTTGCATTTTGATTTGCCTGAATTGATTTCTTGGCAATTGCTTAGAAATTGAATCCATTCTTTCAGAAAGAATAGGTGTTTTCACTGCCCTTACTATCTCTGGCAGATCTGTCTGTAACTAAAGGTATTGATTCTTTCTGAGTGCCAGGAGGAACTAGTGAAGTTGTTCATATATAATTCCAGATATATGATCAGTACTTGTTTTACACAGTATTTTCTAGACAAAAGAATATGTAGATACGTGCACAAACAGCTATGTAGACAGGATTTGAGACTCTCTGACAATGGAAGAAATGTTTATCCTCACTGCCATGCCCCTTGCTACACCAAACAACAGACATGATCCCTGCATTCAAGAACAAATAATTTCATGGAGAAAATGTCACAGGTGAGGGGGGAAGATGAAAAAACAGAAAAATAAACAGGAAGTGAGATTTCCTAAACTAATCTACAAAGCAGCTTGGACCAACAGTATAATAGCAAATTCTGCCAGTCCCTACAGAACTGATGTTCACAGATTTCTTGCTCCAGTGTGATGAGAAAATCTTTGCATCTTTAAAAATTCAGAACCTATATGGACACTTTAAAGGTAGGTATGGGAAAATGCACAGGGGAGAACCCCTTTTTTCAACACAACTGGATTAGTCAGTCGCTTTTCCACATTACCCTGTCTGTTGGCAGATTGTGAATTATTTCATGCAAAAGCAGTTGTTGCTCATTATTCCAGACACTGCTGAAGACTACATTTTACTAGCTCATGCAAGAATCTGCCTTTTTGGCTCCATCTAAACCACAGCTAGAAGCAAATAGACACCAAACACCAGTCTGGAGGAGAGAGTGGCCTGGCCCCAGCTACTCAGGCAAATGAAGCAAATCTAGAGAAACAAGCTGGAATTTAGGGTAATCTTGATCCAGCAACTGGGGGAGGAACTGGAAAGGTTCTGATTGGATTCAATCAGCCTCAAGAGACAAACTACCTTACCAATAGACAGAGGAGTGCAACTGCAGCACAACATCCCAGAAAGAGACACAGTCAGGATGGTGGTAACACAGGCTGCCAAATTTGAGGGTAATTGGAAGAGAATCACTAATTACAAGGGATATGAAATCAGACAACTCTTTCATCCCTGGATGCAGTTAAACCTGATAAGCAATGGCTAGATGGTGGGGATGTTTTGAAGCTAAATATATTTTTAATGTCATATGCATCTTCTTTGATGTATGTATTTTTGGTAAATGTTCATCTGTTTAATTATTATTTACTTTGTACAGAGCTTTGGGATTTACTAAGATGAAAGAGGTTATTGTTTGTTTATTATCTTGTGAGTGACAGTGCCAGGGCTGACTCTTAAACTAGTCCATCACTTTTAACATAGGACCTCAAGCCATTCCAATACAGACAATATTCTTGCAAAAATCAACTTTGATGAAAATGCATATACACAAAGGATATCCCATAATTAGAGAAGGTACAAAGCATTGAATGTGCCAGTAAAGTCAATTAAGTTCTAATTACTATTGGATTCAGATCAGCCATTGCATGATAAATTGCTCAAGTAAAATTATCTTCTCCACACAGAGGTGCTGAATTCACCCCTGCTGATATTACATATGTTTTTTCAACTAACCCTCTGATTCTATTTGAGATTTAAAAAAAAACAGAAACTTTCTCCTGTTTTAGGCAGCAGTGTGAAAAACTCATTAGCTGATATAATCTTTATAGGTAGTTTTCTTTGTGTGGTTACATGACAATCCCTCACTTTCCTCATTTCTGGGTTGTGCTAATGAGTTCACACCCTCTTTTTCTCAGGAGGCAGAAGATCTTTCTGCAATGAGCAGTTGACATATGGTTAGTGTCTGGCCCTTTGCTATCATTCAGGTGATGGAGAGCTTTGGAAAACTCTTGACTTCATCTCAATCTCAATGTGCTCCATCAGGAATTCTGCAGATGACAGTGATTCAGCTTTTTAAACATTTCCAAGTAGTTCATCACTCACTGCCACTTTTCTCCTTACCTTTCAGTGTTAACAAGTTTCCATATGCTGTTTCCATATGCCATGGGGCTTTTACAAAATATCAGGCACTAACTTCTCCAAAAGCTCCCATACTTTTGTGGTAGTTTTGTTTAGCAGAATATTCATGCAACCATGACAACAAAGTGAAAGGCATCCATTCCATAGGCTTCAATACATTTTGGAATGTCCTCTCATGAAGTTTAATTTCAAAAATTTTAGGAGCAATTTTAGGATGGGATTAGACTAGAGTTATCTCTTGGAATAATTTCTGCTTGAGTTACTCACTTGCCCTTCATCCAGTCTCCCTTCATGCTAAAATTATAAAAATATATATTTTAATTAGAATGAAAAGCTTGAACTGATGCTAGCACAAATATGTTCTTCCACCTTTCAGGTCTCAGCTGCTCTAATCATGTTCCTGACAGTAACGTACTGTCAACTTACTGAAACTCCTTTAGATCTGTCAGTCTGATCAGTGCATGTCTTACAGCCCCAGAACAAAATCCAGATGGTGGCTCCATAGTGCAGATACACAAGATAAGGTGTTTAAATCTGTGTAGAGGGGGATAAAAGTCATGCCCAACTAGTTTCTCAAAATTTATACCTCAATCCCTGCTCCTCCAGATTGGTTTCCCTTTGCCACATCTGAATATAGTAAAAGTTCCCTTTCTACATGAAAAGAAACCTTCTTTTCTCTGTTCTCTTGAAGTCTTTCTTTCATTTCCTGCTATGTGCCTTTTCAAAGGAGACTGAGCAGCTTTTTGTAGCTGATGATTACAGACTGAGGTACCAAGACTTACACGTTTCTCTTCACCTTTGGCTGAGAGAAAATATCTTCTTTCCTCCTAAGCACTTCTATTTGCAGTTCACAGTGCTCCTGCCCCTCCAGTGTCTGCTATTGCTACTCAGTGGTGTGGTGAGGGCTGTAGAAAATGTTGTTCAGGAATCCCACACAAATAACATTTATTTCTGCTCACCTTGGGTGTCATGGAAACACAAATCTTGCAGCACTGCACTAAAGTGAGCAATCTAAGCCCAGTCACAGCAGCAGAAGCACCTCATTTATTAGTTATTTAGATCATTATCACCACAGTGCAGTAGAAATGAAAACTCCATTGGATGAGTGATTTAACTTCTGTGCAAGCCCATTAGTCACGAAGGAACACTGCTCACATTACGCCCCACAGACATCACCAGGGCTAATCCCCTACAGCTTGTGAGAACCCAGAACGGGAACAAACAAGGGGCTTTCTTCACTATTTCACCACACTTGATTCTGCAAGTTGAAGAGAGTGAAGATTCTTCAGTGTGAAGTACAGGTGCTGGAAGTACCATCCCTGACAGCCCCACCTGGTGCCAGATGCAAAAACTGTACTGAAGATAGAAGGCTGTATGCTTTCTCCAATGCTCACTGTTTCTTCTCTAATTAGTTAAACTTGAGCTGCAGTACTTCCAGATAATGGTTTGGGTTTTTTTCGTTATTTTACTATTAGAAACACTAGGAAAAGGGAAATTTTGTGATCAATATCTTACTGGAAATTATTTAAATGGGACTACTGATGTTTGTAACTCAGTTTATTATGTGAGGGTTTTTACTAGGGCTACTAATTCTTCTGCCAGGAGGGCATTTCCAGAGATTCTTAAGTGTTTGGCCGTCATACCTTGCTTTCAGTCACATTTAAATAATTAACTACATAAATTATGTAAACTAAAACTCTTCCTCTGTGTTATCACAGGCAGTTAAAGGAAATGTCAGAGTTTATTTTGCCATAATAACATGAGTGCAACTGCTTCCTCATGTATGTGTTTACTACTTACACTATTTTGAGTCCAGTTTTAAAGAAAATGTGACTGAATAATGGCAGGACATACAGATTGACAAAAATCATTTATAGCTGAAGCATGAAATACTTTCAGCTTTCTGATTCTTGAAAGATTGAGGGGAGGGATGAAAAGCTTATGACAATTCTTTTTAGGGAGGAGATGGTTTCATGAAAAAGCAGGAAAACTATTGTATCTGAGATCAGGAAAAATGTAATTTGAAACCCAAAGAAAATGCCTAAAGCAAGAGCTCCAAGCAGTCAACAGTTTACAGAGCACTTCCCACAGTCACAGTCAAATTCATTCTTAACTCAAATACTTTACTTATTATAAAGAATTTAAGTTACTAATAAATTAAAACCGTTTATGAAATCCTTGCTGCACTTTTAGTTTTAAGAGTATTTATAGCATTTAACAAACACTGTAGGCTCCCATGTTCTATGTGTGACTGTATCAGCTAAAGCTGTAACTAAATTTCCAAAAGCCATTAAAACAGGGATAGAAACACAAACACTGCTAAACTTCAGAACACTGTTAGCATAAAATATATTGAAAGTCTTATATGGGAAGAAAACTCATAAACCAGCCAATGCTTAAAACCTTCTTAATAGAAAAATAAATAAAAATAATAATACCTGATTACGTTCTGAAAATTATTACCTTATCTATAAACTCTACTGAAAACTCTTTAAAATATTTCCAAAAGGTATTCAGAAGTCTCCAAACAAAAAGATTGATAATTTCCAGCTTCTTTTAAAAAAACTGATGTTTCTTTGATAAGGCTGAAACTTGTCAAAGTATGGCTTAAAAGTAACAATTATGAATGTCTGTGTATTGTCACTGAAAAAAAAAAATAATTTTAATTTCAAAAAGAATTCAGTTTATTATCCTCCCTTCCTTCTGCTAGTGCAGTAAATTATTAAGGTAGTAATAAAAAAGTCTATTTAAAATGTGGACTGTACTTTTAAATCCTGTGGTGATATTCAAAGGAAGACAGGAGTTTCAACAAAGTTTTAGTTAAATTGCTAGAGATGCACAGTCCAGCTCCAGACCCCTGTCTAAGTCTATATCTGTTGCTCAGCTGTTGAGAAAGACACATGTTAAATTTGTCTCTGAAATTAACACAGGGATTTTTATCCTCATCATATCTATGTCAATAGAACAAGACAAGAGCAAGTCTTCATCTAAATTAGTCCTTAATCCCTCCAGGCATATCCTTTGCCAAGGTCATTAGGGTTTATTACCTGAACAGAACAGAGCAAGTAAACAAAGCCAAACTGGAAGTGTAAGAGATTTCCTTCCTTGTTCCTGTTCAAAATTGTTTCAGGATTGTGGGAGGCATGAATTTATTAAGAACTGTAAAGAAAGATGTGGCCTATCACCTTATTTTGCCTGGTATTTTTTGCCATCTTTATGTCTGATAATTGTTTATCACGCCTTTGCGACACTTGGCTAACTTCCACCTTTTCCCTGTGTGGCTGAACCCCAGCTCAAGTTGGACAAATTGTCAGGTGCACCTTTGGGTACCAAAGCGCCTCTTCCCTGGGTCAGGAGCTGGCCGGGGCCAGCTGCGGGTGCTGCACCCAGCTGGGTAGAGCTGATCCCCCGGGAGGAGATGAGTCCCTGCAGAGACAGGGACCTGTCCCACACACACTGCCCGAGTGCTCCAGCTTCTCTGACATTTGTTCTCTCAAAGGAAAACCTATCTTCTCTGTCGCCTGTGTGGTTTTTGGAAAATGGGGAGGGATATCTAGATTAGTTTATTTTTTCCTTAAAACAGCTCCTCCGCTAAAACCTTTAAGTAAGATGCTTGCTAAAAGTGAAAACCTGTAGGGCTCAGTCATGAGCCTATTCAAATAAACAGGAGCACTTCTGTTGACTTGCCCAGTGCTGTTAACAGCAAAGAGACTGAACTCTGATATCCCTGGCTATATATGCCTGGATTACCCACAGGATGCATTAGAGGCCATCTGAGATACTGAGTCCTTTGTGGTCTGTTTGATTCTCCAAACACTTAATTTTCAAGACCAGGGTCAGATACAAACCCAAATAAAATATCAGAAATATTTTTCATTATAATGATATTTGAGTCAGGAGACAGAGAGGGCATAGAAGATCATGTTGTCTGAGGTTTCCAATAAAATGATTACCATTAAAATGTCAATACTTAACACCAGTCACTATGAAACTGCATCTGCTCTGGCACATTTCCACTAGAACCTTAGGACAGAAATATATCTGAATTGAGGGCTTCAGAACTACTCAATATTGGTTTAATTCTACTGCCATTGAAACAGTTGGTGAGATTTCCATTAATTTCAATAGAACAACATTAAGCTCAGTATAAAAACTACATCATCTATTCTGTCAATGTGTCATTTTATATCACGTTAATGATAATGGCATAAAAAAAAACCCTAAAAGCACTTCATTTTGCACTATTATGGAACTAAAGGAAGAAATTGCTGTGACCTGAAGAGATATATGTCTTTTTACCAGGGTTCAGCTAACCTTTGATCACTTTTAAAAATTAAAGTGATTTTAGGGCTGAAAAATGCTCATAATAAAAGACTTAAGGAGCTCAATCTGTTCATCAAAAAAGATCAATAGTTACTTAATTGCAATATAGCAGTGTCTTCACAGAGAGAAAATGCCATGCAGTAAAGGACTCTATCACAGAAAAGCACAAGAGCCACTGGCTTCACATTACACAAGGTAAAATCTTCATAGAAAGTAAGCTTCTGGCTTATTGGGTTTTGAGGTTCTCTTGGTTTTTTTGTGGATTCTGTTTTGTTTTGCTTTAATGAAATGTTCTGATTAGGTATTAACAGGTTCAGACAAGTACTGAAGCAGTTTTCCTAAAATTGGCATGATGATCACACACAAGTTATCAGTCTCGTTTGCAGATTAAATAGGAAAAGAAAGAAAAGAGGAAGAAAAAATTCATTTTACTATGAATAAAACTAGAAACACTTAAAACTTCTATTTACTGGATTTTTTTCCCAATTATCCCATATTTCCAACCAAGAAAACAGAGGAAGAGAGAGAGTGGGGTCCAAAAGAGAAAAGAGAAAAGAATAAACTCCCAACTTAAAACAGTTCACCAGCTGAGGATCAGGACAACAATCTGCAGTAAGTGAGCAAAGGTGGGAATTGGTTGCTTCGTTTTCTTTATTTCAGACAGATATATTTCATGGCACAGATTACATACTCAGATCAAGTGGCACTTTAAAATACAGATGATTGTTTATATTGTACGAAAAATGTTTGGTTTTTGTTTGGTATTACTCTTTATAATGTGTGCAACTATATTGTGACTTTAAATTACCAGTAGAATTAAAAGTAAACTAATATAAAACATTCATTTGGATATTCACTCTATTACCTCAGAAGATGTTACGTGATCTTTTTTAATATTATTTTAAAAAAATACATGCTTTTAGTTGTTATTCTCCTGCTTTAGTAATACTGCCATCTGTACTTTCCACTTCACATGAATTCAGGTCTATTCCAATTTTCCACTTCCCTGCCTTTAATCCCAGCGTTACAAACGGAATCCCATGCTGCACTAATATCTCTTACTCACTGGCACAGAAGAGATCAATATTTTAAAATGCCATATGTTTTATAGATCAACTGTCTTGTGCATAGGAATCCAATGGCATCTGAACCATTACACAATATTTGTAAGTTACACAAGTCAAGGACTCTGAGGCCTGCCTTCGCACACACTATCAGTTCCTAAAATGTTGTACTCATCTGTGAAATGTTTTAGTATTTTTATAGCACTTAACTAAGTTACCCAAATGCTTGATCTCCTCTCACCATAAGCCATCCTCTGTGGCTTACAGGCACGGTAGAAGCTTTAATAATGTGAACATTTTGTCCTTCACACAGACTGGAATTCCCTGGAAGCTTTTCAGGCTTCACATGTGTCCATCAAAAGTTGACTTGAGCTCTTGCTCGAGCAGAGGTGAAGTCAGTGGCTGAAAGGCACACCTCTGGCATGTGTTTGGCCACTGAGGTTAGTTTTGCCAGCACTTCAGTCTGATTCACATGGGGGTACAGACGCAGTTGTTGAGGAACAGATCCAGTGCAGGGATCAAGCTGCAGGTGGAGCTTTGGGGGGCAGGAACCTGAGCCCCAGGTGAGAAGCCATGAACTGCCGAGCCTTTGCACAACCAAGGGCACAGAAACCTTGGGTACAGCTGGCGCTGGACACCCAGAGACATGGCAGGAGCCAACAACCCCCAGACTTTCCTGTCTTAGATTGTCAGGGGATAAAAGCCCACAGGTTCCTTTGCTTGGGGGAGGCACCAGCTTGAGCTGTAATTTTGTTATTCAGTTATTGTGCCAGATTAGATTATTTTAAGGATCTGGATATCTGAGGCTCTGCTATGGGAAACCTTGTGTCAAGCAGGTAAGGAAACTTGGTCTGAGTGTGGGAGTGTGGGGTGTGTAGCTGCAAAGGGGCCTCAGGTGGTGTGACTGTCCCTGGTAGCAGCCAGAGCAGTTTCTGGGTGGCCCAAGAGGGATTTCCCTAATGCAGAACCAGTAAAAAATGAACCTCTGGAGCAACACAGACCTTGGAGGAAACCACCAGGTATTCTGCCTTTCAAGATGTGCTAACTATTCCTGTATTAGTTCTGACTCCATTCCCTGAGGTGAGCAATAGTTCTAAAGATGACACCATGTTTTTGTGGAACTATTTTGGTAAGTTTGGGACAGAACATGGATTTGTCTCAATTTCAAAACTGGAGCTCCAGACCAGACTCCTTGGAAGTGATATTCTGGTCTGCTCTTTGGGAAG